>JAXCGZ010002060.1:32500-118813 GCA_037179515.1 Halocaridina rubra | reverse complement strand
TATATAACATATCTACAGTATCATTATAATACATAATTAACCAGTAATAGTGATTCTCCAATTACTGAAAACTATATCTATACTTGTAATTTTAAATAGGACTCTCTTTAAATCCTCGTGCAGCGTAGTCGGCCCCTATGTTTCTCTCCGAAGCCTTGGGATACTCGGCATGGTCGGGTAAAACTGCATCTCGAGACCTGAGCACCCGCCAGCCTCCTTTGCGGGTCCAGTCCTGAAACAGTAAAGTTGAAAGAGTCAAAGACTGGAGGGAATACAGACACTCTCATACTTACGAACATGTTAGGTTCCAGGAGTCCGTTCATAAGCAAAATTGCCCGAAAATTGTGTTTAAGCAAATTTAAGTACCATACAGTATATGCAATACTGTACAGAATTTAGGCTACCTAAAACATATCATATATAATATTAATACATTTTAATAAAGTAGCAAATACTGATGTAATAATACAGTGCAGTACAGTAATACAGGGGTAGATAATGGGTAGGTTTATGCTTGTATCTGCAAATGTTCATAACTAAGTGGTTTGTTATAATATATATATATATATATATATATATATATATATATATATATATATATATATATATATATATATATTATATATATATATATATATATATATATATATATATATATATATATATATATATATATATATATATATATACACGTGTGTGTGTGTGTGTGTGTGTGGTTTTGAGTGGCAAATGATAGAAATATTAATAAACAAAAAGCATATACTGTGCAAATATAATCCAGCAAAACTGATTATCTGCCTTGAGATTTAGTAGTTGGAAAATTCAAACGAAAGGATTTACAGTTCCCTTTTCCTAACCCATTCAGCTGACTATTACATGCAGGGGAACACGGAGCTGGTATTTTTGTCCCTGGTGGTATATATATATATATATATATATATATATATATATATATATATATATATATATATATATATATATATATATACAGTGTTGCCTCACTTATCGCGGTAGTTCGGTTCCGGGACCTGCTGCGAACCAGGAAATCCGCGAAGTAGGATCCGCCTATATGTACATAGATATTTTAATATATTTTTACGTTTACACTGTATAAACCCTCTCTGCACTGTTAAAAAAACACCCTTTACATTATAAATAACAGCAAGCAATGTAAATTTTTATGAAAGTGATAGATAAAATTACAGTGAATGAGGTGATAATGACGTGACATACATATCATTTACAATTATTTTTTCGTTTACGTACTGTATAAACCCTCCCTGCACTGTTAAAAAAAACACCCTTAACATTATAGATAACAGCAAGCAACGTAAATTTTTATGAAAGTGATAGGAATACTTACCGTGAATGTGATGATGACGTGACATACATACTCATTTACAATTATTTTTTCGTTTACGTACTGTATAAACCCTCCCTGCACTGTTGAAAAAACACCCTTTACATTATAAATAACAGCAAGCAACGTAAATTTTTATGAAAGTGATAGATAAAATTACGGTGAATGAGGTGATAATGACGTGACATACATACTCATTTACAATTATTTTTTCGTTTACGTACTGTATAAGCCCTCCCTGCACTGTTAAAAAAACACCCTTTACATTATAACTAACAGCAAGCAACGTAAATTTTTATGAAAGTGATAGACAAAATTACGGTGAATGAGGTGATAATGACGTGACATACATACTCATTTACAATTATTTTTTCGTTTACGTACTGTATAAGCCCTCCCTGCACTGTTAAAAAAACACCCTTTACATTATAAATAACAGCAAGCAACGTAAATTTTTATGAAAGTGATAGACAAAATTACGGTGAATGAGGTGATAATGACGTGACATACATACTCATTTACAATTATTTTTTCGTTTACGTACTGTATAAACCCTCCCTGCACTGTTAAAGAAACACCCTTTACATTATAAATAACAGCAAGCAACGTAAATTTTTATGAAAGTGATAGACAAAATTACGGTGAATGAGGTGATAATGACGTGACATACATACTCATTTACAATTATTTTTTCGTTTACGTACTGTATAAACCCTCCCTGCACTGTTAAAAAAACACCCTTTACATTATAAATAACAGCAAGCAACGTAAATTTTTATGAAAGTGATAGACAAAATTACGGTGAATGAGGTGATAATGACGTGACATACATACTCATTTACAATTATTTTTTCGTTTACGTACTGTATAAACCCTCCCTGCTCTGTTGAAAAAACACCCTTTACATTATAAATAACAGCAAGCAACGTAAATTTTTATGAAAGTGATAGATAAAATTACGGTGAATGAGGTGATAATGACGTGACATACATACTCATTTACAATTATTTTTTCGTTTACGTACTGTATAAGCCCTCCCTGCACTGTTAAAAAAACACCCTTTACATTATAACTAACAGCAAGCAACGTAAATTTTTATGAAAGTGATAGACAAAATTACGGTGAATGAGGTGATAATGACGTGACATACATACTCATTTACAATTATTTTTTCGTTTACGTACTGTATAAACCCTCCCTGCACTGTTAAAAAAACACCCTTTACATTATAAATAACAGCAAGCAACGTAAATTTTTATGAAAGTGATAGACAAAATTATGGTGAATGAGGTGATAATGACGTGACATACATACTCATTTACAATTATTTTTTCGTTTACGTACTGTATAAACCCTCCCTGCACTGTTAAAGAAACACCCTTTACATTATAAATAACAGCAAGCAACGTAAATTTTTATGAAAGTGATAGACAAAATTACGGTGAATGAGGTGATAATGACGTGACATACATACTCATTTACAATTATTTTTTCGTTTACGTACTGTATAAACCCTCCCTGCACAGTTAAAAAAACACCCTTTACATTATAAATAACAGCAAGCAACGTAAATTTTTATGAAAGTGATAGACAAAATTACGGTGAATGAGGTGATAATGACGTGACATACATACTCATTTACAATTATTTTTTCGTTTACGTACTGTATAAACCCTCCCTGCACTGTTAAAGAAACACCCTTTACATTATAAATAACAGCAACGTAAATTTTTATGAAAGTGATAGATAAAATTACAGTGAATGAGATGATAATGACAAGACATACATACTCATTTACAATTTTTTTTCGTTTACGTACTGTATAAACCCTCCCTGCACAGTTAAAGAAACACCCTTTACATTATAAATAACAGCAAGCAACGTAAATTTTCATGAAAGTGATAGATAAAATTACAGTGAATGAGGTGATAATGACGTGACATACATACTCATTTATAAATATTTTTTTGTTTACGTACTGTATAAACCCTCCCTGCACTGTTAAAAAACACCCTTTACATTATAAATAACAGCAAGCAACGTAAATTTTTATGAAAGTGATAGATAAAATTACGGTGAAAGAGGTGATAATGACATGACATACATACTCATTTACCATTATTTTTTCGTTTACGTACTGTATAAACCCTCCCTGCACTGTTAAAAAAAAAAAACCTTTACATTATAAATAACAGCAAGCAACGTAAATTTTTATGAAAGTGATAGATAAAATTACCATGAATGAGGTGATGATGACATGACATACATACTCATTTACAATTATTTTTTCGTTTACGTACTGTATAAACCCTCCCTGCACTGCTAAATAAAACACCCTTTACATTATAAATAACAGCAAGCAACGTAAATTTTTATGAAAGTGATAGATAAAATTACCATGAAAGAGGTGATGATGACGTGACACACATACTCATTTACAATTATTTTTTCGTTTACGAACTGTATAAACCCTCCCTGCACTGTTAAAAAAACACCCTTTACATTATAAATAACAGCATGCAACGTAAATAAAAAAAAAATGAAAATACTGAAATTTTTTTTTTTCAATATCTTAATATTTTTGCGTATACCCATAAAAAATAATAATTTATCAAAAAAAAAAACCGCGATAGAGTGAGAACGCGAACCAAGAAGCGCGAATAACCGGGGTAACACTGTGTGTGTGTGTGTGTATATATATATATATATTATATATATATATATATATATATATATATATATATATATATATATATATATATATATATATATATATATATATATATATATATATATAAAGATAAAATATACAGAGTAAGAGAGAATGCTTTGTATCACAAGTAATCCCAATTTGAATAGGGATGGCAACAGACATGCTGGAGCAGGGGAATTAAGGCTAGATGCCCTTCCTAGTGTTCCAGTGGGGGCTTGAACAAGGGTCTGTCACTTCCTGATTCGAGACCTCTAACCACGAATAAGAAAAACAATAATGATAATAACAATAATAATTATAATAATAATAATATTGTAATGCGATATTTTTGAAAGATATTGTATATCCCAAAAAGGTCGCAGGGAGGCCATAAATGTAACAAAGGAACTAATATAGTATGGCTGCATTATACTTTCACAACCCTAACGCCATAGTATGTTGATCCGTGGTAAGATAAAAAATTCAAGTAGAGAGCAATTGCTAAACTCTGCTCTGTTATACCTTTTAGTTTTTGCTTATCACATGCAATAAATGCTTCCACAGAAGCATCATATGTACGAGATTACAACTGTGAGCCTCCTGTCTTGAATACAGACACTTCCCTACATACGAATGAGTTAGGTTCCAGATACCCATTTGTAAGTAGAATTGTTTGTTGTGCTTTGGTTAAAAGAAGTACAGTATAGTTCATACATATGCAGTACTTATACTAAAAACAACTACAACATAAAACGTAAAGTATACAGTATTAACAAATTTTAATGCAGTAATAATAATGTAATATATAGTACAGTACATAATACATTCAGTGACACACGGGTAGGTTTATGTTCATATCTGCAAATGCTTGTTCCTGTTGTTCGTAAGCAGGGGAGGGTTTGTATACTTCTAAAAAATAGGTACAACTTGGTCAATTCAAAGCCATACACTCACATTCTGATTGTATTTGAAGTAATAATAAGTAGCAACACATCCTGCATACAGCATTAGAAACTTTCCAGTAAACCAGCGATATTTGGCAGCTTGTTCATAACCCTGAGAATAACAAATAAACATTGAAAAAAGTGAAAAGGTACTATACTGAACATATGATAAAAACTCTTGTAATATTCATACTGGAAAACTTCACATAAAACTAATTAACACCTAGAAGGCAAGAAATATAATTATCTTTTAAAGGATATATAATGCAAAATGATACTGATGAAGTCAATATGCTGAGTGAATAGGAAAGATTTAGAAATCTTAATATCTGCATTCTATATTAAATAAGCAAGTAATAGGGGACACAATAATATACTGGAAAAAGACTATCCGAGTAAAAAAAAAAGGTGTAACAATACTGGTTCAAAATCTATCATGTTCCTACAACAAGGAAGAATAGCAAGAACAAATGCATAAAAAATAGAAAGAGCAAAATGAATATCCTTCAACAAATTAACCCAAATATCTGTCCCACAGATCTAATATATCTAAAATACCTACCAACATTGGTACCAAACTTTTGAAGATGGTATCAAGCGGCATACGATAAAAACGACGAATTGGGTTATAACGGGCCTCATAATATCCAGGTACAGGTCTGGGTTCATTCTCAGAAAGAATCTGAAATGCAAAAACACATTTTCACATATGAGTTTTTTTAACAAGAGGATATTCAAGCAATGCAGATTAATGCACCATCAAATAAGTCTTATATACGATATCATTCAGGGCAGTTACCCCTCTTCTTAAGAGAATTTCAATAATGTGATTTTGAACATAGTCAAAAAACATTAAGAAAAATAAAATTGGGAGAGTTTTGTCCTATGTAAATAAAAATACTGTGTAATATAAGAAATAATGTACTTGTTTTGAATAACTTCAAATTTTATTAGCAAGAACCATAGGTGAGATAAATCAAAGGTATGGGTTGTCTCGAGGCACCCCATCACCCACAATTTGTGTCTGACACTGTATCGTAAACCGTAGGCGAAATAAATCTCACCTTCGGTTCACACTACAAATGTTTAAGTACACAACAGTATTCAAGACACGATTTAAAGTATATATACAAGTATTTGAATATAAGCGGTTTTCTACCTATATGGGGAGTGGTGTAGCTGATTGTGACAGATGACTGACAACTGTATTTAATATGATTCTTGCTTTTCATAGTAAAACTTAACCTCGAAGCTAGAAAGTTCTCTACATTTATACATCATTAGTTATCCATTTATGCACAACCTGTGAATGGACATACCTGATCTTTTAGCCACTGCTTTCGATACTCTCTATCTGCATCAGTCATTCCGGCCAATCGATTCCGTTCACTTTTAAAGGGCCCCTCAATGGGGAACGCCTTTACTCCTCCAGTACCTGCGTAAGAGGAAATATCCAATTGTCCATAAATTATTAGCATTTTATATCTGGTCTACAAGTCATAGAAGCCAACTAAGGAGACAAGTAAATGTAGGTCTGACAATAATAAGCTTCCCGAGTCTGAGAAAGTAGGCCAAAGAGGATGGACAGGATATAATAAAGCTCTACTTCCTCATCTTCAGTTCAACTGAGGGCTCACTGGGAAATAGCATTATGTTATAAAATATACAAAATGAGTATTACCATGTGGTTAAACAAGATATGGGAGAGCAGGAGATAAAAATCACAGTTAGTATTAATTGCACTGTAGTCAAGGTAACTATGATGCAATTCTAAATTTCTTGTTAAATTATAAAAGTTTTCATTACCTAATCTTGAATCTTATAGTTCGGAAGTAATGTAAAGCATGAACACTTGAACATTTACACTTACAGATTTGATACATTTATGATAGGGATCTTAATTTTGAATATAAAGATTATCTGTCTCCTCTTAAAATGGTACTGTTTTCAAAAGTAATAAATACAGAAAGTTTCAGAGAAATACCTAAAAAACATAGAAAAGTCATGTTTCTTATATTGACTCTTATGCTTCTCATATTCCCAAAAATTTTGAAGAGCCAGCTTTAAACAGGAGTAAATGCAAAAATGTACCATTGAAAACCATCCCCATGACATGAACACTTTATTATCTATATCTTAAGTCTCAAGTCTGGTACCAAGTTGTTTAAAAAAAAAAAAAAAAAGTTTAGTAATTTTTCCATAAAACTTTTCAATTCCTGATGAATTAAGTGAGAACAAATCGAGAAAAGTAATTTTTTATATATTCTACCTGTTACTGGAAAGGTTGAGATTCTGTAGGTGAGGTTGGCCAGTAGGCATGTTGCAGTGTCCTCTATTCTTATGTGTATGATTAACAAAAAAATACAATATGAAGACTACTGTACCTGAAATCTATGACTGCATATTCATTAATTCTGTAACAATACAGAGGTTGGGTTTTGCTACTGGTGACTATTTTTGGAGTGGTTGGTATACCAGAAAGACTTGCGTACAAACAGGAGTCTGGCCCAGTCAAACCAAGCCCATAATCCCAATTATAGGAACTAACACCTAACTAGTATGGAAAAATATGTAAAATAACACTTTTATCATGAAACATCTCTATAACATAAAATAACCCCCAAAAATGTAATAAATAATTATCAGACAAGTAGGTACCAATGATATATTTTCCATAAATTTCCTTCGAAAAGAGAATGGATACCTATAAATTGCGGGCAAATTTAGTGACCCAAGAGCATTCCATATCCAGAATAGCATTCAAAGAAAAATATATATATGTGATTAAATTCTATTTATTTCCTTCTGATAATATTATAATAAGGGTTCACTACTACTATAAGGATCTCTATGGAGGTTGTTTCAGCCGCCAGAGGATTCCAGTGATAACACCCTGAAGGGGGATTTGGGATGAGAAAGAACATCAAATGTCATATTTACTGGTTAATAAGAAAGACCTGTTACTGGCTATGAGGATCTGGTCCTCTGGAAGTTGCTTAAGTAGCCAAAGGGTTTCAGTGGTAACACTTGACAGGACTTTGGATCAAAATATTAAATATCTACCGATAATCTTTAAAGGAAACTTCGGTATTTTTTTACCATTCCATCCGTCTCAGTTTGAAGATGAAAATTATATTTTTCCTATGATTTCTTTATGTGTTTTGAAGGAATATGACTTTGAAAACCGTCGGAAAATATATTTTGCCCTAACTTAACCAAACCTAACCTAATTCCAAAACCAGTAACTTTCGACAGTTTTGATGTTCACATTCATTCAAAAACATTACAATTCATAGGAAAAATGTCGTAAAGTAATATTTTTTTAAAGTTAGGTTAGGTAGGCATATATTTTAGGAACACCTACAGTTTAGCGGGGCATACCAATGTTCAAAACCTACCAATAGATGGCGATAGGCTCTGACTAGAGAACTGACGGATGAACACAACAAAAATGGTGACAATAGGCATACGAAACAATTTTTTACTATCTTGACTAAAAATACTTACCTAACCTCTTAGCCAAGGGCGAACCCCATCTTACTATCCTAACCTTCAGTCGAACTACTTACCTGAGTGGAGGGATGAGGTCGCTGAGCGGCATGCCCCGCTAAACTGTAAACTGCCCATATTTTACGACGGTTTTCACGGTCATATCCACTCAAAACATATAACAAAAAACTAGAGAGAAAATATAATTTTTCCATCATTTTTGAGACGGGTGCAATAATAAAATATTACGGAAACTTCCCCATTGCATTACTAAAAAAGCGTCGTTTTAAGGTACACTCACAGCAATGTAAACCAACAATATCATAAGTAATAAAAAATTTTAATGCTGATTTACATAATCCGCGTGGATAAAACAACACTATTAGACCGTTCCCGAATTAGTGGAATAATTTTTGCGTATCTACTCGAATTGATTTGATACTTTTTTTTTTAGCGTAGAACCGATGAAATAATAATATTTATTACTTACTAACCAAATATTGCCCGCGTAATAATAATAATATCTATCAAGACGGTTTTCCCTAACTTCCCTTTATGAGAAACATCTAAAATACAAAATTTTCTACAAAAATAATACATACTCATATATATATATATATATATATATATATATATATATATACCTAAACCTGCAATTATACCACTAAATACTATTCTGAAAACATGAAAAAAGTCAGATATTTATGGAAGAACTAATAGAAAATAAACTTACGTCTTTCCGCCATCTTTGCCGTCTGCTCTCAGCTGTTGTTGTTCTTCCTCTTTGTAGAAAAATAAGGAAAATGGTCAACGGTAATAATAATAATAATAATAATAATAATAATAATAATTAATATTGGTTTTGTCACGAACTCCCTGTTCTACTGAGGGCTAGGACTTTGGCTTTGGCAAGCGTGATTGTTACCCTGAGTGCATGCCCTTGCTAACCTCAGACCTATAATAATAATAATAATAATAATAATAATAATAATAATAATAATAATAATAATAATTGTGGAAGATTTCCTATATGGTATTGTCGCATGACTGAAGTCTCGCTGAAGTCACATGAAATCCTGCTGAAGCCAGGATCTGAAACCTGTAACAAGTCTTGAGAAGAAACGGCCGAGGGTCAGGGTACAGATGTATTATTGCATACTCTCCCATGTGTGGTTTTTGGGTACAGACCATGTTTTCCCTAGGTGCCACCAAGATTTATGGCTGGACACATGGAACTAATATCCGGCGCCAAGTACCCCAAGAGGCTTAGAGAATAAGGGCCCCCCAGTCCCCAAAACACCACAAAGGTTATAAACATTTGATTCATATGTATGTACAAACCCTGAGAGATGCCCAATAGCCGCAGGCGATTTAGAACTTCTTCTGTTTAATAGGCCTGCTGAAACAGCCCCTCCCCAAAGAGCTGGAACTCCCCTTTGAACCTGAAGTCTATTGGCAAAATTGGACTACATGACACGCCCTGAAAATTGGGTACTTCAAGAATCCCCGAGGCAGTCAGAGAGTTGGAGCTTTAGTTAGTACTTTCCCCGGGCACGAACAGATCATAGATTTTGATAGTCATAAGGGTTGGGGGCATTGAGGCATCGGATATGTTGTACTCTAGAATAAATGAAGTTAAAGGAACCACCGCGTGTCCATTCTTACCTTGCACCCTTTTGGTATTAATAATAACGTAGTGATTACCACTACGACAATATTAATCTTCGATCTTATAACCCCCTAAATTCGGAAATCCTGACACTGCTTCGGCAGAGGTCTACAAACGATCTCAAAATTAAATCCTATACCAATAAAATAATTAATATTGCATGCACAGACATACATGCAAATATTTTATAAGGGGGTTTGTGAACAGCTGATATGTGAATTATTAAATAAACTCTCCTCACTTGACTCAAAACTTCCTCATACAAAATAATACATTTTCCAACATACATTCTTCCTACGAGTGTTCTATTAAATGAGTTCATTCTGTCATTAACACGTAGTTATAAACATTGTTTCAGATAAGTTAAATTTGTATTCATCTATCCGGAAAACCCAAATGTCTTCAGCAATCACGGGACTTCGAATAGAACTCGGATGTCTTCTGATCCATGCATCTCTACCACGTTCTTCTACTTTCGTATCTCGTAGCGTCTCACGAGAGCAACTAATTACTCATGATTAAATGTATATGCACCGTCATTGATCACGGTAGCAAATATATTCGTAAATCTCAGCTACAACGGATTTCACACATCCTAAATAGAGTGTCTCGTAGCATCTCACGAGGACAACTAATTTTTTTGAAAGAAAGTTTCAAAAAAAAAACCTCCCCTCATCCGTCAGTGGAAACAGTTACATAGAGCGATTCTTTGTACTCACAGGCAAGGGAATCCCGAGAGGGTGACAGGTTTGTGTTTAAACCTTTGGTGTTTCAGATTTCCCTCTCTCTCTTCTATACCTAGTCCAAAGAACAAACTGCACATTATACCTACGAATATATGTACAAATTTTATATAATTGAATAGGTAGATATACGATGTCAGTAAAGCTACAAACATACATTTAAGCTACAATAAACGAAACTATCATGAAAAATAACATTTACATATGTACGTAGAAATAAACTGTCTTGAAATATATTCAAGCCCTGTGGTGGCGGGCACAATATCAAAGAATTGCCCCAATGTATTCCCTGCGTGTCGTAAGAGGCAACTAAAAGTGGACGGGGCGAGGGTACTAGGAATCCCCCCCCTTGTACTAACCTCTTGCGAGACGTCAAGATAATAATAATAATAATAATAATAATAATAATAATAATAATAATAATAATAATAATAATAATTAACAACTGTGAAACCACATTTTTTTATCATTTTATTAACAGTAAATGCTAAATGCATTAATAGTTAAAGGAAACGATGTGATATGTGTTAATTGGTTATAAATAAAAAAAAGAAAAAGAAAAAAAGACGGATGTGGAGGATTTCTTGCGTGTTATTACCCTTCACTCTTCCATCCATCCATATACCAAAGCCATATTCCCCCTTATAAGGAGGGTGGCTGAGTCAAAGACAATTCTTTGACTTTTTGTGGGAATTAAATACAAGAGGAGGGGATTCCCAGCCCCCTCGCTCCCTTCAATCTTATAACCCCTTAAATTCGGAAATCCGGTCATGGCTTCGGTTGAGGCCTACAATCGATCTCAAAATTAAATCCTCTACCAATAAAATATATTTAAAATTACATGCATAGACATACACGCAAATACTTTACAAGGGGGTTTGTGAACTCTTGATATGTGAATTATTAAATAAATTATCTTCACCTTAAATTAAAACTTCCTCATACAGAATAATAAATTTTCCAACATACATTCTACCTACGAGTGTTCTATTAAATGAGCTCATTCTATCCCTCACCCGTAGTTATAAATATTGTTAGAAATAAGTTAAATCTATACTCTTCAATCCGGAAACCCAAATGTCGTCAGCAATCACGGGACTCCGAATCAAACTCGAATATCTTCTGATTCACGTATCTCTACCACGTTCTTCTGCTTGAGTGTCTGGTAGGGCCTCACGAGAGCAACTAATTACTCATTATCAACTTATAAGCACCGTCAATAATCACGGTAAACATAAGTGTCTCGTAGTATCTCACAGGTACAACTGATTACTCATTATTAAACGTATATGCACCATCAATGATCATGGTAGCAAATGTATGTCATAATTCTTAATTACGACTGCTTTCACACATTAAAATCACGTCACAAACATGAGTGTCTCGTATCATCTCATGAGATCAACTGCCTGTTTTTTTTTTTAATCTCACCAAACCAGTGTTGCCAGATCTTTTTTTCAAAAATCTGTCGATGTACATGACAAAATCTGTAGAAATCTGTACTTACCAAAATATAATCTGTAGAAAATTCTGTAGCGTTTGCAATGCATGATTTATAAAAACTTCTGCATTCAAACGCAATTTCCGTGGATTTAAGAAATCTAAAGACAACAAAAATCAAAGCATCATCACTATCTTTCAACATTTGTATATGTAGTATCATATTTGTTGGTATGGAAACAAATATTTTACAGGTTAACCATTTTAATTTTGAATTTTTGTAGTATTTCCTAAAAGGATGGATGGCTGAAAATTATAAGCAGAAAGGTTTTCATGTTAATGAGTTTAAACAGTATAATCAAGAGAAAATTATATATAACAAAACATTCTTCAACCAAACGATTATATTTTTCAGACTTCAAGCAATGATCATATTCCTAGTGAAAACCAAAAATAAAATTTATATATATAAATGAAACAGTGGACTGAAAATTATACAAATTTTTCTGTATATTTGTATTATTCTAATTGTAACCGAAATGGAATACAAAAGTTAATAAATATTCTACATGAATACAAATATATTGTAAATGCATATCGTACTTTTTCTGACCATATATACTTCCAGCCCCTACTCTCTTAGCAATGGCTTTATTACAGTAAAATCAAAGCATGATTTTCCTTTGATTAATTGCTTAGTATGAAGCAAACCTGTTATGGTTTCAGTACACAATCTGTTTCTGGTTTATTTCAGAAAAAACTCTCTCGATAGTAGCACTTGAGTGTGGTAAACATAGTAGTGATTGCATGAACTTCGAAAGATTTGGAAACATCAAGTTATTGTCCATTTGCCTAAGAGAACCTACTTTGCTCCAAAAAAGTTCAGGTGACATATCCGGATTAACATCAAAAGTGCCTAAGGAACTAGCAAGCAACCTCCATTCTGTGTCTATGTTCTGAACATCTAATTCTATTGAATGGCCAAATGAAGTCATCAAATCCATCAAAGATGGTATTCCTCGATCCATGACTATTTTTGGACTTAAAGCCTTCAAAGATACCATTGCTGATGAATCAAAAGGATATTTTTGTAAATCTGAGAGGCAGCATCCATAAAAAAACTCTAAGCAATTTTGCCTAAAGTGTCTGAGTTCTGCATCATACTGAGTTTAATTTCTTATCTGAATCCCTACTTTGATACCAAGATACTTTTCTTTCAGAGGTTTGAAATTACTATAGTCTCTGATCTTCATGTACCTCAGTGGAGTTTTACTAACATAACTTTCTCTGAGATAGCATTCTGAAATGGTTTTTAGAGCTGAAGCAACTGAACTTTCCAAAATGTATATTTGTGGTGACTCAGACTGCATTTGTTTATTCAGGTTATTAAAAATAGGCAAGACAAAATCAAGAAACAACAGATACAATTTAGTAATAGGATTACTTAGTCTGCAAAATGATTTCTGGACTGGTAAGTTCATCAACCAGGACAGCATTAGTAAAGTTTCAGTGCATTGTATTGTCCCTCTCCCCAGTGATGACACCCTGAATAGGGCTAAGAGAGTTCACTCATTGCCGTCACTATTCTTCCCCCACCTATTCTATCCTATCCAACCAAACCAAATGTATATTTGTGGTGACTCAGACTGCATTTGTTTATTCAGGTTATTAAAAATAGGCAAGACAAAATCAAGAAACAACAGATACAATTTAGTAATAGGATTACTTAGTCTGCAAAATGATTTCTGGACTGGTAAGTTCATCAATCAGGACAGCATTAGTAAAGTTTCAGTGCATTGTATTGTTCAAGCAGTCTGGCCACAACCATATGCAGAGAGAGCCATCTAGTTTGTGATGGATGTAACAATTTAGGTGGTCTGACATTGGTGAAACTTTGAAACTCCTCAAACTCTCCCATGCGCTTAGGGCTGCAGTGGAAGTAACTCTAAATGTCCCTAGCTAGGTCCTTTAAAGATCGAGGTAATTTAAAACAAGCATGAGATGCACACAGAGCAAAGGAATGACAAATACACATCATCAAAAATAAATGTGGTATGTCTTTCTTCATTAGTGATGACAAGGAATGGTGTGCTCCTAACATCGAGTCTGCCCCATCTGCAGCAAAACCTAGCATATTATGTTTATAAGGAATACCATGCTTATTGAAAAAGCTTACTACATGATTATATAATGTATCAGCAGTTGCATCTTTGAGAGAAATTAGGCCAAGGAAAGCTTCGCTAACAGTATCCTCTAGTAATACCCGAGCTACCAAACAAAGATGTTTAGCACAACCTTTGTCTGTTGACTCGTCTACAATTAAGTAATTTTTTTTATCGTAAATATTCAATAAGCTGAGAATGAATCTCCTACCCAGTAACATTATTGATTATTGCTGTTGCTCTTGTATGGCCTAATGTTACTTTCTCTGCAATTTTAGAGTCACTACAAACAGCCTTTAATAACTTTGGTAAATGATCTGCAAAAGCCAATGGTAAGTCATGTTCTGCTATAACTCGTGCAGCCAATCATGATTCACTCTTACAAACATCATCATTAAACTCTGAAAATCCTAAGTTTGTAACTTTACTCTGAAATCGCATGGCCTTTGCATTATCAATATGCTTCTGTTTTCCACAGTGTTCTTTCAAGTCAGTTTTCCCTGCTGTTAACTTGATGACAGTCACAAGATGTACAATAAGCATATTCATCCCCCTTTGAGCTTGGTTTGAGCCAATTTTTAAACATAGGATCCTCCTCGTATGACGGGCAGTATTTCTGAGAATATATTTTCTTTTTCACTGTACCACTTGGTTTTTCTGCCCTTGTCTTCTCCCCTTCTTCGTCATCATTGCCCACTTGCACAACTAAAAAATGAAAAGAGGAGAAAAACCTAATTCGAGCCCTTTCATGTCAGTCAAAATACCGAAACTTTGGAGAGAGAGAGAGAGAGAGAGAGAGAGAGAGAGAGAGAGAGAGAGAGAGAGAGAGAGAGAGAGAGAGAGAGAGAGAGAGAGAGAGAGAGAGAGAGAGAGAGAGACTATTACTTCATATTAAGAAGTTCCATAGAAAATGCATATTTTGGAAACTGAAAAGATTATTCTTCCTTCATAATAGCTAAGTACATCTACAAGCCCTACATTTTCAAGTAGCACCGTCAAACAAAAAATATAATGAATATTGAATTATCACAATTTACTAGGAATAAAAATGTTTGTTAAAAAAAAAAGTCAATCAGGGAACACAAGTCTGAATGATCGCAATGGTTATTAACTGCTGCATGTATCTACACAGGAATATCAGCGTGATCATGAATATTACATACATACATATACCTTGGCTGTTTCCCCCTTAAATTGGGGGGTAGCCGACATCAAAAAAGGAAAACAGTTTGGGGAGAAGTTATTCTCCCCCCCACCCCCCTTCTTCTTTGACGTCTCACAGGAGGTTGGTACATGAATCCACCATACTGGCTGTCATTTAATCCGACACATTTCACTGGTTTAGATATAGAAAACAACAACCACTTTTCTGGCTTAGAACAAAAAACTGGCTTAAAGAGAAAAAAAAAACGTCCGAATATTGCCATCATATTTTCTATGTTTTACTAGTAATCAGCAACTGACAGTTCAGCAAAAATAAAATCAGACTAAGGGATAGTTGTAAATCTCAGCAGAATCCATGATAATGATCGTTGTAGCCTTGTCGTAACCATGTGGGACTAAAGATCAACATGTCACTAGGAGAAAATTCTTGTTCAATTCAACTGCAAACTGCCAGCTTATACTTTAATTTAGTGTCTTAATATCAAGTCTTCCATTTTGCATTTAGAGTTTTGTGTGGCCTAATTGCTTTAAAAGCACTAATCTTACCTTCTTCTATTAAACTTCTACTTTCAGCTCTTTTACTAGACTCGGTCTGAGTGTTTTGAATGCTAGAATTTTTCATGGTTGAAGTAACAATGCCAGACGCACTAGGAATAGGATTATCTTCGCACATGTATTCACACATATTGTATTAAAATAAATGTGCAGACAGAACGAGACTCATCACAGACACAAAGATGAATCACAATGATTGCTCTTCTTTGAAATTACGTCTTCACCAGACTGCCTTACATACAAGAATAAACAGGATGCATACACGTTTAAAAATTCGTTTCGTTCGTTTATAACAGTTGTGTACTAATGCCAGCTCTTGTGATTACCTAATTGTGATTACCTAATTGTGTTTACGGGAAAGAGCCCAAAGCTCGTATCTTCCCGTCTCCTGATCGGTTCCATTTTATACTTAGTCATGCTTATCATACCTGTCCTTAAAACTATGGATTGAGATAGCATTAACTACCTCCTCGCTTAGCGAATTCCAATTATCAACTACTCTTACACTGAAAAAGTATTTCCTTACATCCTGCAAAGAAGTTTTCTTACCAAGCTTCAAACTATGACCTCTAGTTCTAGAGCCAGCCATATCAAAATATCGATCCCTATCCACTCTATCATAACCATGAAGGAATTTAAAGACTGTCACCATATCCCCCCTCACTCTTCTAGCTTCGAGTGATGGTAAGTCTAATTCCCTCAGCCTCTCATCATAACTGAGATTGCGTATTTCTGGCACCAGTTTCGTGACATGTCTTTGAACTTTTTCAAGCTTAGCTATGTGCTTTTTCAAGTGCGGATTCCAAAAGGGGGCTGCATATTCGAGTTTTGGCCTCACATAGGTTACATAAATATTTCTGAACATTTCCTTGTCCATGTGCCTGAAGGCTACCCTTACATTTGATAAGAATGCATATGCTGCCCTTACTATGCCATTTATATGTATTTCTGGAGACAAATCTGCCAGTATGTTTACTTCTAGATCTCTCTCATTTTCTGTCTCTTGAAGTTGTACTCCAGCCACCGAGTAGTCAAGCTTGGGCCTTCTTGCACTTGTACCCATTCTCATTACCTTACATTTTGAAGTATTGAATTTCATTAGCCACTTTTCTGACCACTCATGCAGATTATTTAGATCCTCCTGAAGTTCTCTACCATTGTTCTCGTTTTTTACTTTCTTCACAATCTTTGCATCATCTGCAAACATATTCATGAATGAATTTACAGACTCTGGTAGGTCATTTACATATACAAGGAACAAAAGTGGCCCTAAAACTGAACCCTGTGGAACTCCACTACTAACTCTTCTCCATTCAGACACTGAGTGTCTTACTCTAACCCTCTGTTCCCTTCCTTCTAAGTAAGTTTTTCTCCATTCCAAAACATTTCCACCTATTCTAGCCATTGACTGCAGCTTCCTAATATATCTCCCATGTGGAACAGTGTCAAACGCTTTCTGGAAGTCTAGGAATATGTAATCTGCCCAGCCCTCTCTTTCCTGTAAGATTTGGCTTACCTCATCATAAAATTCTAATAAGTTTGTTACTGTTGATCTACCTTCTCTGAAGCCATGTTGCCTCACTGACAAAAAGTTGAAGGATTCCAAGTGAAGAGAGATATGTTTCCTTAGTAGTTTCTCCATAACTTTGCAAACTATGCTGGTCAAGGAAACTGGTCTATAGTTCAGAGCCGTATCCCTCCTCCCCTTTTTGAAGATAGGTATCACATTTGCTTGTTTCCAGCATCTTGGAATCTCCCCCGACTCCAGTGACTCCTTAAATATGATACTTAGTGCCACTGATATTGTGTTTGCGCATTTTTTAAGCACATGAGGGGATATGTCATCAGGACCTGTAGCTTTATGAACATCTAAATCCATCAGCGCTTTGCATACCTCTGTGGCTGTAAGGTTGATGTTCTTTAATACCGGCCCTTGAGCTTCTATCACTGCAATCTGAGGGGGTGGGGTATTTTCTACTGTAAATACTGACTGAAACTCCTTGTTCAATTCTTTGCAGATCTCTTCATCCGTCTCAGTGATGCTTCCATCCGCTCTCTTTAGCCTTAAAACCTGTTCTTTTACCTTCAGTTTTCCTCTGATAAAGCTGTGGAAAAGCTTGGGATTTTCTTTAGCCTTCCTGGTGATGTCCCTCTCATAGTCTCTCTCTGCCTCTCTCCTTTTACTTAGGTAGTCATTGCGTGCTCTTTTGTAGGTTTGCCAGGCATTTATGGTTTTTCTCCTCCTATACCTTTTCCAGCATTTGTCTCTCCACTCCTTAGCTCTTTTACACCCATTATCGAACCATTTCTCTCTGGCATGAATTACACCTACTTTGGTGACAGGTATGCAGCAATCTACTATCTTCCCATATTTCTCACAAAAGATGTCATACATTTCTTGTACAGATTTGTTGTAAAATAAGGTTCTCCAGTCAATAACTGCAAAAAGCTCATTCATTTTGATGTAATCTCCTTTTGGATAGTTCCTCCTCATGTCCTCAGTGCCTCTACTCTCAGGAAGAATATCTTCAATGATATACTCCATCAACAACACACAGTGGTCACTCTTTCCAATTGGTGGTTCATACTCAATTTTTTCAATATCCAACACATTATCTGTGAACACTAGATCAAGTAGTGATGGCTCATTCTCACCCCTGGCCCTTGTTGGTTCCAATACATGTTGGTGTAGGAAATTCCCTAGTACGCAATCTAGGAATCTTGCCCCGAATGAGTCCTCACCACTGTGTGGGTCAAGATTTATCCAATCTATCTCTTTATGATTAAAGTCTCCCATAATCAATATCCTACATATTTTTCCCCGAGCCATGTTAACAACTGAGTTTATGACTTCAATAGTACCTATATGACTTTCCTCATAAACTTCAAGCCTATTTTGGTTCCTTGGTAGGTTGTATACAACAGTTATTATAATGCACTCTGACCCAGTATTTATGCGAGCAACAAGAAATTCCGTGAACTCACTTTCTATAGCCAAGTTTATTTCTTCGACTTGAATCCTTTCACTTATGAGCAGTGCTATCCCTCCACCAGTCCTCTCAGATCTTTCAACCCTTAGTATTCTGAAGCCCTTAGGAAAAACTGTGACACTGTTTATGTCCTCACTCAACTTAGTCTCTGTAATTGCTACTATATCTGCCTTACTGTTGTGAATCCTATCTTTTAATTCAACTGCCTTACCAGCTAATCCATCAGCATTTGTATAATTACCTAATTGTGTTTACGGGAAAGAGCCCAAAGCTCGTATCTTCCCGTCTCCTGATCGGTTCCATTTTATACTTAGTCATACTTATCATACCTGTCCTTAAAACTATGGATTGAGATAGCATTAACTACCTCCTTGCTTAGCGAATTCCAATTATCAACTACTCTTACACTGAAAAAGTATTTCCTTACATCCTGCAAAGAAGTTTTCTTACCAAGCTTCAAACTATGACCTCTAATTCTAGAGCCAACCATATCAAAATATCGATCCCTATCCACTCTATCATAACCATGAAGGAATTTAAAGACTGTCACCATATCCCCCCCTCACTCTTCTAGCTTCGAGTGATGGTAAGTCTAATTCCCTCAGCCTCTCATCATAACTGAGATTGCGTATTTCTGGCACCAGTTTCGTGACATGTCTTTGAACTTTTTCAAGCTTAGCTATGTGCTTTTTCAAGTGCGGATTCCAAAAGGGGGCTGCATATTCGAGTTTTGGCCTCACATAGGTTACATAAATATTTCTGAACATTTCCTTGTCCATGTGCCTGAAGGCTACCCTTACATTTGATAAGAATGCATATGCTGCCCTTACTATGCCATTTATATGTATTTCTGGAGACAAATCTGCCAGTAAGTTTACTCCTAGATCTCTCTCATTTTTTGTCTCTTGAAGTTGTACTCCAGCCACCGAGTAGTCAAGCTTGGGCCTTCTTGCACTTGTACCCATTCTCATTACCTTACATTTTGAAGTATTGAATTTCATTAGCCACTTTTCTGACCACTCATGCAGATTATTTAGATCCTCCTGAAGTTCTCTACCATTGTTCTCGTTTTTTACTTTCTTCACAATCTTTGCATCATCTGCAAACATATTCATGAATGAATTTACAGACTCTGGTAGGTCATTTACATATACAAGGAACAAAAGTGGCCCTAAAACTGAACCCTGTGGAACTCCACTACTAACTCTTCTCCATTCAGACACTGAGTGTCTTACTCTAACCCTCTGTTCCCTTCCTTATAAGTAAGTTTTTCTCCATTCCAAAACATTCCCACCTATTCTAGCCATTGATTGCAGCTTCCTAATATATCTCCCATGTGGAACAGTGTCAAACGCTTTCTGGAAGTCTAGGAATATGTAATCTGCCCAGCCCTCTCTTTCCTGTAAGATTTGGCTTACCTCATCATAAAATTCTAATAAGTTTGTTACTGTTGATCTACCTTCTCTGAAGCCATGTTGCCTCACTGACAAAAAGTTGAAGGATTCCAAGTGAAGAGAGATATGTTTCCTTAGTAGTTTCTCCATAACTTTGCAAACTATGCTGGTCAAGGAAACTGGTCTATAGTTCAGAGCCGTATCCCTCCTCCCCTTTTTGAAGATAGGTATCACATTTGCTTGTTTCCAGCATCTTGGAATCTCCCCCGACTCCAGTGACTCCTTAAATATGATACTTAGTGCCACTGATATTGTGTTTGTGCATTTTTTAAGCACATGAGGGGATATGTCATTAGGACCTGTAGCTTTATGAACATCTAAATCCATCAGCGCTTTGCATACCTCTGTGGCTGTAAGGTTGATGTTCTCTAATACCGGCCCTTGAGCTTCTATCACTGCAATCTGAGGGGGTGGGGTATTTTCTACTGTAAATACTGACTAAAACTCCTTGTTCAATTCTTTGCAGATCTCTTCATCCGTCTCAGTGATGCTTCCATCCGCTCTCTTTAGCCTTAAAACCTGTTCTTTTACCTTCAGTTTTCCTCTGATAAAGCTGTGGAAAAGCTTGGGATTTTCTTTAGCCTTCCTGGTGATGTCCCTCTCATAGTCTCTCTCTGCCTCTCTCCTTTTACTTAGGTAGTCATTTCGTGCTCTTTTGTAGGTTTGCCAGGCATTTATGTTTTTTCTCCTCCTATACCTTTTCCAGCATTTGTCTCTCCACTCCTTAGCTCTTTTACACCCATTATCGAACCATTTCTCTCTGGCATGAATTACACCTACTTTGGTGACAGGTATGCAGCAATCTACTATCTTCCCATATTTCTCACAAAAGATGTCATACATTTCTTGTACAGATTTGTTGTAAAATAAGGTTCTCCAGTCAATAACTGCAAAAAGCTCATTCATTTTGATGTAATCTCCTTTCGGATAGTTCCTTCTCATGTCCTCAGTGCCTCTACTCTCAGGAAGAATATCTTCAATGATATACTCCATCAACAACACACAATGGTCACTCTTTCCAATTGGTGGTTCATACTCAATTTTTTCAATATCCAACACATTATCTGTGAACACTAGATCAAGTAGTGATGGCTCATCCCCACCCCTGGCCCTTGTTGGTTCCATTACATGTTGGTGTAGGAAATTCCCTAGTACGCAATTTAGGAATCTTGCCCCGAATGAGTCCTCACCACTGTGTGGGTCAAGATTTATCCAATCTATCTCTTTATGATTAAAGTGTCCCATAATCAAAATCCTACATTTTTTTTCCCGAGCCATGTTAACAACTGAGTTTATGACTTCAATAGTACCTATATGACTTTCCTCATAAACTTCAAGCCTATTTTGGTTCCTTGGTGGGTTGTATACAACAGTTATTATAATGCACTCTGACCCAGTATTTATGCGAGCAACAAGAAATTCCTTGAACTCACTTTCTATAGCCAAGTTTATTTCTTCGACTTGAATCCTTTCACTTATGAGCAGTGCTATCCCTCCACCAGTCCTCTCAGATCTTTCAACCCTTAGTATTCTGAAACCCTTAGGAAAAACTGTGACACTGTTTATGTCCTCACTCAACTTAGTCTCTGTAATTGCTACTGTATCTGCCTTACTGTTGTGAATCCAATCTTTTAATTCGACTGCCTTACCAGCTAATCCATCAGCATTTGTGCATAACAATCTTAAATGAGGCCCCATCCCCTGATCTTCTGTCATTATCTTCTTTATCTCCCCTTTGTCTGGAAGAACTCTGTAATGAAAATTTTTCTTCTCTTCTTCATTTCTTTCATCATTTAACCTTCTTGCCTCTTGCAACAAGTTTTTGATCTTTCCCATCTCTTCCTGTGTTTTGTATCGTCTAATGAACACTCCTTTGAATTCTTGAAGGTCTTTTAGACTTTTTTTTCTCAACAATATTTCCCTACATGTTTCCCCTCTCTCAAAGGTTACTTTTGTTGGTCTCGGCTTTCCTTCCCTCGAATATTTACCTAGTTGGTGTATGTTTACAATATCCTCAGGACCACATACTACTCTAAGCTTTCTTATCAGGTCTACAACCCTAGCTTTATTTTCTTCAAGTCTCCCCTGCCATGTTGGCTCCTGGGATTCGCTTATGCCTGAGATTACCACTGTCTACTCCTTATCAAGTGCCTGTCTGATGAGTGGGTTTGCCCTTTCCATCACAACGTCTTTCATTTTTTTGATTACTGTCTCTTTATAGTCAACTGTTTGTATGTTTTCCAGTGCCACCACCTTTACAGCCTCTTTTACTGCCACATTCCCCTTTAGTGCATCAGCAAAGGAAGTTTTCATGGCATAATTTTCCATATTCAGCTCCTGGAACTCTTTTCTGAACTGTTCAATGTTTTCCTTAATATGGACATTCCAAGCAGCAATCTCGTCTCTCTCAGAAGAGAGCAGTGAACTAACATCTAATTCCTTTGGTTGTCATTCAGCTGTTTGTTTTTATCTTCTTGTTTAGAAATTCTAGATTCTAGTTGACTCTTTTCCCCTTCCAGCTTCTTTATTCTTTTTTTCTAGTTCCTTTCTCTCCTGCCCTTGTGCTTTATTTGCTTCCTCCAAAGATCTTATTTGCTCTCTGAGTGTTTCATTCTCTTTCATTTCTTCATTCATATTCCGAATTTTATCATCAAGGCTTATAACCATTGCCTCTAAATTCTTGATTTTCTGTTTGAGTCTCCTGATGGCTACCCCTCCTACCGACCCATGGATGGGAGAGGTTTGGTACAGAGATGGCGTCATTTTTATGTTCTCCCTCTCACAGAATATAGAAAGAAGACGAGAAAGAGGAAAGCAAAAAAGAGAAAAACTTTTAATTAAGCTTCACACAGAATTTTTATATCTCCATATAAGCGCTATTTAGTGACTCAGTTTATCTCTTTTCTGGTAACACACATCTTAACTTAAAAACTTGACCATGGTAATTTAAGGATAAAAAGAAAAAGAAAAAAAAATGCAACAAAACAAAAGTCAAACCTGAAGGAAAAATTCAAATTTGTGTCTGAGGTGGCACCCACCTGTTTCTGCTATATATTCTTCCTAACTGATAAACTCACTTGCTTGTGTATAACAATCTTAATGAGGCCCCATCCCCTGATCTTCTGTCATTATCTTCTTTATCTCCCCTTTGTCTGGAAGAACTCTGAAACAAAAATTTTTCTTCTCTTCTTCATTTCTTTCATCATTTAACCTTCTTGCCTCTTGCAACAAGTTTTTGATCTTTCCCATCTCTTCCTGTGTTCTGTATCGTCTAATGAACACTTCTTTGAATTCTTGAAGGTCTTTTAGACTTTTTTTTCTCAACGATATTTCCCTACATGTTTCCCCTCTCTCAAAGGTTACTTTTGTTGGTCTCGGCTTTCCTTCCCTCGAATATTTACCTAGTTGGTGTATGTTTACAATATCCTCAGGACCACAAACTACTCCAAGCTTTCTTATCAGGTCTACAACCCTAGCTTTATTTTCTTCAAGTCTCCCCTGCCATGTTGGCTCCTGGGATTCGCTTATGCCTGAGATTACCACTGTCTTCTCCTTATCAAGTGCCTGTCTGATGAGTGGGTTTGCCCTTTCCATCACAACGTCTTTCATTTTTTCGATTACTGTCTCTTTATAGTCAACTGTTTGTATGTTTTCCAGTGCCACCACCTTTACAGCCTCTTTTACTGCCATATTCCCCTTTAGTGCATCAGCAAAGGAATTTTTTTGATGCACTAAAGGGGAATGTGGCAGTAAAAGAGGCTGTTGATGTCTATTGATGTGAGTGCAAAAGATTTTTTTTTTTAAATTTCAGACCTTACTTCCATGTAACACAAGAAAGAAAATTGCTTGCTACTTATTGTAGCTGTCGCCTTTCAAGGCAATGATTCTTATATATACTTACAGTAGAGTAGGCTACCTATACCATACGCTTTAAACATGAAAACCATAGCAACTATTTCGAATTCTGACACATTTTTCAATATTTACAGTCTATTTTTGGGATTATGTATAGCAAGGAATAAAAATCTGTAGATTTCGCTCATTTGAGAGGAAAAATCTGAAAATCTGAGACATTCTAAAAAATCTGTAGATTTCAGATTAATCTGTAGATCTGGCAAACACCTCTTGTTAGTAAGGGTCCCTGGTACTATGGCTAGGGTTTCCTCTAAATGGTTGGACAAAGGGGAGAGAAAACACTTACACATGAATGTTCTTTGTACGTACAGTACTAGCGAGGGAAAACCAGAGGGGTTGACATATTTGTGGTCAAACGTTGGTGTATCAGATATCCCCCTCTCTCTCTCTCATACAACTAGTCCACAGAATGAACTATACATTATACATATGAATATAAGTGTTTACTTAAGAAAATTAGTAAGTATAAATACTATGCCTAAGAGTATACATATATGCACTTATGTTACAATAAACGATACTGTCATGCAACAACACTTACATTATCTATGTAGAAATAAACGATCTTGAAATATATTCAAGACATCGGAGTTTCGAGGATAGGGCTCTTTCCCGTGATCACAATTAAGTAATTACGGAGGGGGGGGGGGCAGAAACGAAGTGTTCTTGAGAGGTTAGGCTAATACATAACCTAACCTATTTGACCAAACTTAAAAATTTACGGGGTCATTTAATATACTGGGAGTCATTATCTTTACTTGATCCAAACTTTTGTTATGATACAGTCCAAATTTCTAGAGAAAACTTTGACTGAAAAGGTGAAGAGAAATATTTTGAGGAGTTGAGGAATGAAGAAAATGAGAGAGAAAAGGATGAATAATGCGACTGTCGATCAAGACGTGCAGTGATCAGTGAGGACAGCTAGTTAAAGGATGAAGAGAGAAAATGCTCTTGGTACAGATGATATTCCAGTGAAGGCATGAAAATGTTTGTGATGGTAGTTGGGGTTTTTCAAATATGGTTGTTCAGCAATATCTTGGGAGGTGAGAGAATGTCTTAGAAGTGGAGAAAAGAGTGTTCTGGCACCAATTTTTAAGGACAAGGGAGATTTACAACAAAGGTGCAGTTACAGGGGCATAAAGTTGAAGAATCCAGGTAAAAAGTCAGAATAAAAATTCATTCTAACCTAATCTGTGAATTTTTACCAGTGACATATTTTTCCTGTGCCATAATTACCGGCCACGAAGTTAAATAGCCGCAGCATGAAGACACGGGAATGGATAATGGAAGCTAAATAGAGGGGAGTTGTCAGCTTCTCACAATTCCCTGGCTATCACTTCCTTCTATGTTCACTCCCCTATGCTGTATAAGGAAATACCATCCTCTTCAAGTCATACATGGATTAACTTTTCTCATTACTATTGAACACTTAAGTTTCCTCTTCGTTTGCTATATCATGACTCGGTATTAATCTCCATTCCAACGGGGTTGGACGCAGAAAAGTTGGGTCTGGGAATTACACCTGGATGCCATTCCCAATGCCCCACGGTAGGCTTGAATACGATTTTGTCACTTCCCGAGTTGAGCGCTCTAACCAGTTTCCTCTTCTAATGTAACCAGAGAAACGCCATTATCTCGATAATATTGCTATGATATCAGTTTAGCTCGTACTCTAAATACTATCAACTACATTTTTTTTCATAAAACTCCCCACATATTAAAAAAAACTAATCCCTTTCTCTGATGCATGACTCGCATTCTCTTCCTACTAATACAGGACGTACTTATCATAATACAAGTAGTGGGAACAAGATCACTAGAGCGAGTCTCAAAGACAGAATTAGAACCATTAGTAATACTATAATACCATCTACCACCTGCGGGGTAGCAACAATCACAAGAAAAAAAAATGAATATTTAAAGCTACTCACTCACAGACTTCTAATCACACTCATTTAACCAGAATCATATAAATAAAATAATGAATAAGACTAAACTTATGTTAAAAAAAATCAAACTAGGTTTAATTTATTTAGTTTACCCTAGGCCAACATATGGACTGCAACATTCACTGACAATAAGTGCATGTTGTATAACACTTTATTCTTATCATTTGCACGTCTTTCCTTCCCCAGTGTCACTGAATGGTGTTTATTCATTAACACTGCTTTGAGGTAAGTTAACACCAGTATCTTTTCACACCATTTGATCACGTGAACACCTCCCAACCTCTTGAATGTCACCTCATCCCTCTATCCCTTTGCTTTATGAAATATCAAACACTCGAAAGTCGACCTTCAGATTTCACAATTCGCTCATCCATTCTTTACAGGTGTGCAAACCAGCTAAGTCCATGTTTCTATACATCATGGAAACATTTAATGCCATAGTCATAAATGAATCCCATCTCCAATATTTGCTTCTGTACCTCACCATGTTCCACGTATGAACACAACCATTACCAAACAATACCAAAATGAACACCATCGCAATACAATTCTATCCTCTCTTATACAATCAAGGCTTACTCATCCTTAATATGGCTCTCTCTTCACACAATACATAGATCATCCAGAACCTAAACCTCTCTTACTTTTATGATTAAGAAATATCTGTTTTCTAGGACTTGACCTCATAAACAAGAAACTTACATCTTAACTCTAAGCTTTTCAGTTCACCAACACCATTGTAGCTCAACATGACATTTTCCCCCTATTTATGAATATCTTTCTCCCACATAATCCAATATAATGCTTCACCTGCCTTTATAGTATGACTCCAATTCTAACACTAATGCAGCATCATCAAATACAGCAATTAGCTAACTTCCCAATACCTGTACCCTAGTTCATGACTTCAGGTCCTACACTCTCACATTTACTTCTCTCATTACCACATTAATGCAAAAAATTTACAGCCAAGACAAAATAATATTCCCTTGAGTAATCCAAAGTTTAACTTTAAAGATATAAGTAAATTCCATAAATATTATCATCATACTCTACTATCTATATAAAACCACTTTCCCATCTCATACAAATGTAAGACTTGACATAATGCTCTGCTATACATCCATCATGTACCTTTTTTAGATTTATGAATAAAAATACAAAGGTTTTGCCTTTTATACGAATTTCATGCAAAAGTCTTTAATTATATAGTCATGGCAACCGTGGATCTTATCAGAATTCATCCTGTCCATCTCCATTCATCAATATGTAACCATAGCAATATCATCCATACTAGCTGCCTTTTCACCTTCTCTTTAATCAAACATGCTACGCAACCCCCTTCCCCCCAATAAGTCATCCCACCTGTCTCTCCATCAGCACCTTTGTTCCTCATCTTCCTATTTTTTTTTTCCTACTTCAATATAACCTTTCTCGAATTGCTGTCCTGCACCTGAAAATACTCTGTTAGTTGTTCAACCCATTCTCCTCAGTCTCTCCAATTCAGCATAATTCTCTACATTCTCTCCAACTCAACTTAATTCTCTGCTCTCTCTCCTTTTATTCAAGACTTGATAATATAATACATTTCATATAATGCCTAGCCACCTCATTCCACTCCTCGCATCGTCCTCTCTTTCATCTTTCTTTTCTTCTCATTCCAGACATCACCAATTGCTTAATATTCTCCAGTCTCCTCAAATGAATTTCTAGTAGGTTGGCCATGGCACCAGCCACCCGTCGAAATACTATGACTGAAGGTATTACAGATTCAACGAGGACTGGGTTAGACAATTCCAGGTTAAGTCTTTTTTTAGGCACTATTCTTTTCTTGTGTCTACATCTACACCGAATATTCTGGCGTATTTGGTACACATCTCTTGCTATCTCATTACATTAGACTAGTCGCAACACTCTCCATATGTTTCTTTTTGATCTCTTTTCCCTATATTTATGGAAGGTCCATAACTTATGGTCCCCAGTACCCGGCGTAGAGGGGTGATGCCAAGAATCTCCGGGGATCTTTTTGGCTCCACCATTAACGAGGTAGACACGCTTGGTGGTAGTAATGGTTCTGCCCTGCTAGATCTGCTCCTTTTAAATCTTCACTTTTCCAACATTCGTGGTCTGAACTTTAATCTTTCGTCTGTGGAACAGCACTTAGGTACATCCCTCCCTAACCTCCTCCTCCTCTCTGAAACCCAGCTGTCTAGCCATGCTTCCACTGACCCATTTCATTTCTCTCACTATAACCTGTATTCTCATTTTCATTCCAAAGGTGAGGTCGGTGCCTACTGCAACTCTAACACACCCTGTTGCCAGTGCCGGATTAAGACACTAAGTCCCTTAGGCTTAGGATGGAGAAGGGGCCCTGTCAGGTGAGCAAAGTGAGCTTAATCAGATGGAGGGTTCGGGAAAATTTTGGAAATATAAGCAGTTCTAGGAGCATTTTGAAGCTATATACGAAGCAATCTCGAGGAAATTGGAGCAATACACAATATGGTTACTGCTGTGGCTGGGCACCACAGCGGTGGGTTGGGGGTTGCCCCAGCTGACGTTCTGAGGAGGATCTCAGATGGATATCGGAACTGAAACCTGGCAACCTTTACCTTTATGATTAAGTCAATTATGCTTATTTTGAGTATATAGTACTTTGCAGGTTAACTTACCCTAATATAATGCATAAAACCAAACGTTGCACATTAATGATTATTCAGAAATTCATGAGTCAGAATATCAGTTTGATGTTTAATTTGTCCGGGTTGGGTTGGGGGTAGTCAGATCTTAGGGGGGGGGGTTAGCTGAGCATTGAAGGGAGGGCACTGGCCCCCAAAATGACGCCTTTGGGCAGTTAAAAAAAATAAGGCAAAATAAAATAATTTTATTTCTTCATTAATGTCAATCAAGTAAATATATAAAGACAATCTTAATAAGACATGCCACTTAATGCAATAAAAATTCAATTGTAATGCAATTTCCCTTGCTTTTGCACGAGCAAATTTATCTATATTTTGCAAATCAATTTTTGTTTTGCCAGTTCATGCTCAATGCTTATTAAACTCAATCATTTAAGGCGGTTTTGTCCCATTGTGGATATTTTTTCATTTTTTTGTGACTTCATTCTCCTTCACAAACACTGCATGGCAGTGTAAGATCGATACATACAGCAATAGCAACATATGGATAAGACTGTGATGACATGGCAAAAATTTTTAGGCAATATTTAGAACACTGTCATGATAAGGGTCATCAATTTTAAGGGACATATGTTTATTGAACTGAATAATTTCATTCTCCATGTTCATTTCCAAGTCTCCTTTATACTTTACCACAAGGTTTCAAGCAACTTCTTTGATGTTGTTAAGATCCTCATTACTATAATCAAAAAGAAATGAGAAGTTACCATGAACTTGTGAATAGGCAGTGGAACGTCTACTTATCTCAGTGATAAGGCTATCGCAGACAACTAAGAAAGTTTGTGAGGAAAATTTTTCTCTAAGTGTGAAATTATGCTCATGTGAGTCATTTCTATCAGTTTCTGTGAAATGCTTCTTACGAGTACGACTACATTTTGCTTCACAGTAGTAAACTGGAGACTACATCATCAAACAACTTTGAAGACAAGAAAAGCTTTGTATTCATAGTGATCATAGTTAGTGTGACTACTTTTGAAATATTCCAAAAGCTATTTCATGCTATCTACACCAGCTTTCAAGCATAGTCCCTCAGCTTGTAAAATAAGATTAACTTTGTCAATTCTTTATAGTATATTTACCCAAAACAAACACATAAATATGCTCTTAAACTTGCATAAATGTGCTGCAAGTTGTTTTGCCTCGACTTGTGTGTCCTTTCTCTGATCAGCATCCCCATGAAGAGCTTCCAAACTTGTAATAATTATTAAGTAGCTCAATTTTAGCGATCTAATAGCATTATTCCTTGCTGACCAACGGGTCTCTGACAAGAATTTTACCTCATGACTTCTGCTAGAACCATCTGAACTTTTTGCAAGTGCGTCAGTTAACAACTTCGAACGATATGTGGAACCATACAAAAAGTTGTGTTCTTTTTGAACAATACCAAAGAAAGTAACAGCTTTCACACAACAACTTGCTGCTGCATTGCCAACCAAGTTGAGTGAGTGAGCACTGCAGGGTATGTACTCAGCTAATGGATTTGATTCACGGATGACTATTTGTACTCCCATTATATATCTCTTGACATATTACTAGCATTATCATAACTTTGTGATGGCCAGTTCATCAGAGAGAGTCCACAGTTGGACAAGTAGTCTACTATGACACCAACAAGATCTTTGCCCACGTGACTAGATATTGGAATGAATTTCAAGAGTCTTTCTACAGCTTCATACTTATTGTAATCAACATATTGTAAAATAAATATGAGCTGATCAACATGTTGCAGGTTAGGTGTTGAGTCAACAATAATTCCAAAGTATTCTGCGGCCTTCACTTAAGCAATTATAGATTCTAGAATATGTTTACCTATGAGTTCAATGAACTCCTAACATATTGTGGATGATATATATGAAACATGACCATGACCAAAATTTGTCTAGATGTGATGCTAAAAAAGCATCATACTTAGACAATAATTCTAAAATTTCTAAAAAGTGCCATTTTCCTTACATCCCCTCAAGGATGTGAAGGTTCCAGGTTAGCTGGTACTTTCTGCCTGGGGTCCATTGAAGTGGTGAGAGGCTACGAGCTGGCTGCACTGGGGGACCTGGCCATCCCCTTCTGGGCGGTTGGGAATCCTGATGCACTCAGTTCAACTGATTATATCCCTCCAAAAAGTGCCCTAAACCTTCAATAGACCGAAACCATGACAGCCCCAAAACCCATTGTTAATAGTTGACTACTATCTCCGATTAGCACTCCCCCAATCTGGCCTGAGTACCACCAAGTCCTCCACTGTGGACAATGGCCACCCACTCAGACTGGCTCTAGGTTCTGGGGGAAATGGGGCCACAAGACCGTTTCTATGATGGAGACGAATGGGGTGGACTCCCCTAGCCGTGATATGGGGGAATGCCATAGTGGTCCTTGTATCTCCCCCAATACACCCAGGGTGGTCAGCTCCCAGTCATGGAAATTTATAATACTTCTCCGGCTTACCTTACTTCTGACAACCTCATACTAACTACTGAATTTGCCTCAATCACTGGCCAGGCAGAGGCATCTAATGTCATTGGCTTGAAAGGGATCCCAAGGGCCCTTAAGTACCCCATATGGGGGTGACAAGAAAAAAACAAACAGAGATATCAACCACTACCTAGTCTATCCCAACTGGTCGGCCCACAGAGCCACCAGTGGGACAAATAACTGACAAATTCGAAAAGTAAGTTAATGATGTTGACTTCGAACTGTACCCCCTTAAAAGTAGCCCGTAAATATGACACAGATTTGGAATACTTTAAAGATAAAGAAAATAATTGAATTTTGAAAATGAAAACCCCCCTTTATTCAAATGAGCTACAAAAAATGGAATGTTTAGGATATGAGAATTTTTTTTTTTTTTAATTCTTAAAACCGGAACAACAACACTCACGGATGGGTGGAACGGGTCATGGAGGACCCATAGGGCAGTCGCCAGCTGGCACAGGCCCCAACCCCCCCATTGTGGTGACCAGCCACAGCAGTAACCTCCCCAGTAAACAGCTTAAAGTCTATTGCCTGGACGAGGCGTGATCCGTCGACCTCGCAAATGCGAGGCCAGTGCATTACCACTGTACTAGCCAGGAGGCTAGAAAGCAGACATAACCCCACATACAGGCATAAGCGAATCCCAGGAGCCAACATGGCAGGGGAGACTTGAAGAAAATAAAGCTAGGGTTGTAGACCTGTTAAGAGAGCTTGGAGTAGTATGTGGTCCTGAGGATATTGTAAACATACACCAACTAGGTAAATATTCGAGGGAAGGAAAGCCGAGACCAACAAAAGTAACCTTTGAGAGAGGGGAAACATGTAGGGAAATATTGTTGAGAAAAAAAAGTCTAAAAGACCTTCAAGAATTCAAAGAAGTGTTCATTAGACGATACAGAACACAGGAAGAGATGGGAAAGATCAAAAACTTGTTGCAAGAGGCAAGAAGGTTAAATGATGAAAGAAATGAAGAAGAGAAGAAAAATTTTCATTGCAGAGTTCTTCCAGACAAAGAGGAGATAAAGAAGATAATGACAGAAGATCAGGGGATGGGGCCTCATTAAGATTGTTATACACAATCAGTTAGGAAGAATATATAGCAGAAACAGGTGGGTGCCACCTCAGACACAGGTTCGAATTTTTCCTTCAGGTTTGACTTTTGTTTTGTTGCTTTTTTTTTCTTTTTCTTTTTATCCTTAAATTACCATGGTCAAGTTTTTAAGTTAAGATGTGTGTTACCAGAAAAGAGATAAACTGAGTCACTAAATAGCACTTATATGGAGATATAAAAATTCTGTGTGAAGCTTAATTAATAGTTTTTCTCTTTTTTTTTCCCTCTCTCTAGTCTTCTTTCTATATTCTGTGAGAGGGAGAACATAAAAATGACGCCATCTCTGTCCCAAACCTCTCCCATCCATGGGTCAGTAGGAGGGGTAGCCATTAGGAGACTTAAACAGAAAATCAAGAATTTAGAGGAAATGGTTATAAGTCTTGATGATAAAATTCGGAATATGGATGGAGAAATGAAAGAGAATGAAACACTCAGAGAGCAAATAAGATCTTTGGAGGAAGCAAATAAAGCACAAGGGCAGGAGAGAAAGGAACTAGAAAAAAGAATAAAGAAGCTGGAAGGGGAAAAGAGTCAACTAGAATCTAGAATTTCTAAACAAGAAGATAAAAACAAACAGCTGAATGACAACCTAAAGGAATTAGATGTTAGTTCACTGCTCTCTTCTGAGAGAGACGAGATTGCTGCTTGGAATGTCCAGATTAAGGAAAACATTGAACAGTTCAGAAAAGAGTTCCAGGAGCTGAATATGGAAAATTATGCCATGATAACTTCCTTTGCTGATGTACTAAAGGGGAATGTGGCAGTAAAAGAGGCTGTATAGGTGGTGGCACTGGAAAACATACAAACAGTTGACTATAAAGAGACAGTAATCAAAAAAATGAAAGACGTTGTGATGGAAAGGGCAAACCCACTCATCAGACAGGCACTTGATAAGGAGAAGACAGTGGTAATCTCAGGCATAAGCAAATCCCAGGAGCCAACATGGCAGGGGAGACTTGAAGAAAATAAAGCTAGGGTTGTAGATCTGATAAGAAAGCTTGGAGTAGTATGTGGTCCTGAGGATATTGTAAACATACACCAACTAGGTAAATATTCGAGGGAAGGAAAGCCGAGACCAACAAAAGTAACCTTTGAGAGAGGGGAAACATGTAGGGAAATATTGTTGAGAAAAAAAAGTCTAAAAGACCTTCAAGAATTCAAAGAAGTGTTCATTAGACAATACAGAACACAGGAAGAGATGGGAAAGATCAAAAACTTGTTGCAAGAGGCAAGAAGGTTAAATGATGAAAGAAATGAAGAAGAGAAGAAAAATTTTCATTACAGAGTTCTTCCAGACAAAGGGGAGATAAAGAAGATAATGACAGAAGATCAGGGGATGGGGCCTCATTAAGATTGTTATACACAAATGCTGATGGATTAGCTGGTAAGGCAGTAGAATTAAAAGATAGGATTCACAACAGTAAGGCAGATATAGTAGCAATTACAGAGACTAAGTTGAGGGAGGACATAAACAGTGTCACAGTTTTTCCTAAGGGCTTCAGAATACTAAGGGTTGAAAGATCTGAGAGGACTGGTGGAGGGATAGCACTGCTCATAAGTGAAAGGATTCAAGTCGAAGATATAAACTTGGCTATAGAAAGTGAGTTCAAGGAATTTCTTGTTGCTCGCATAAATACTGGGTCAGAGAGCATTATAATAACTGTTGTATACAACCCACCAAGGAACCAAAATAGGCTTGAAGTTTATGAGGAAACTCATATAGGTACTATTGAAGTCATAAACTTAGTTGTTAACATGGCACGGGAAAAAAAATGTAGGATTTTGATTATGGGAGACTTTAATCATAAAGAGATAGATTGGATAAATCTTGACCCACACAGTGGTGAGGACTCATTCGGGGCAAGATTCCTAGATTGCGTACAAGGGAATTTCCTACACCAACATGTAATGGAACCAACAAGGGCCAGGGGTGGGGATGAGCCATCACTACTTGATCTAGTGTTAACAGATAATGTGTTGGATATTGAAAAAATTGAGTATGAACCACCAATTGGAAAGAGTGACCACTGTGTGTTGTTGATGGAGTATATCATTGAAGATATTCTTCCTGAGAGTAGAGGCACTGAGGACATGAGGAGGAACTATCCGAAAGGAGATTACATCAAAATGAATGAGCTTTTTGCAGTTATTGACTGGAGAACCTTATTTTGCAACAAATCTGTACAAGAAATGTATGACATCTTTTGTGAGAAATATGGGAAGATAGTAGATTGCTGCATACCTGTCACCAAAGTAGGTGTAATTCATGCCAGAGAGAAATGGTTCGATAATGGGTGTAAGAGAGCTAAGGAGTGGAGAGACAAATGCTGGAAAAGGTATAGGAGGAGAAAAAACATAAATGCCTGGCAAACCTACAAAAGAGCAAGAAATGACTACCTAAGTAAAAGGAGAGAGGCAGAGAGAGACTATGAGAGGGACATCACCAGGAAGGCTAAAGAAAATCCCAAGCTTTTCCACAGCATCATCAGAGGAAAACTGAAGGTAAAAGAACAGGTTTTAAGGCTAAAGAGAGCGGATGGAAGCATCACTGAGACGGATGAAAAGATCTGCAAAGAATTGAACAAGGAGTTTCAGTCAGTATTTACAGTAGAAAATACCCCACCCCCTCAGATTGCAGTGATAGAAGCTCAAGGGCCGGTATTAGAGAACATCAACCTTACAGCCACAGAGGTATGCAAAGCGCTGATGGATTTAGATGTTCATAAAGCTACAGGTCCTGATGACATATCCCCTCATGTGCTTAAAAAATGCGCAAACACAATATCAGTGGCACTAAGTATCATATTTAAGGAGTCACTGGAGTCGGGGGAGATTCCAAGATGCTGGAAACAAGCAAATGTGATACCTATCTTCAAAAAGGGGAGGAGGGATACGGCTCTGAACTATAGACCAGTTTCCTTGACCAGCATAGTTTGCAAACTTATGGAGAAACTACTAAGGAAACATATCTCTCTTCACTTGGAATCCTTCAACTTTTTGTCAGTGAGGCAACATGGCTTCAGAGAAGGTAGATCAACAGTAACAAACTTATTAGAATTTTATGATGAGGTAAGCCAAATCTTACAGGAAAGAGAGGGCTGGGCAGATTGCATATTCCTAGACTTCCAGAAAGCGTTTGACACTGTTCCACATGGGAGACTTATTAGGAAGCTGCAATCAATGGCTAGAATAGGTGGAAATGTTTTGGAATGGATAAAAACTTACTTAGAAGGAAGGGAACAGAGGGTTAGAGTAAGACACTCAGTATCTGAATGGAGAAGAGTTAGTAGTGGAGTTCCACAGGGTTCAGTTTTAGGGCCACTTTTGTTCCTTGTATATGTAAATGACCTACCAGAGTCTGTAAATTCATTCATGAATATGTTTGCAGATGATGCAAAGATTGTGAAGAAAGTAAAAAACGAGAACAATGGTAGAGAACTTCAGGAGGATCTAAATAATCTGCATGAGTGGTCAGAAAAGTGGCTAATGAAATTCAATACTTCAAAATGTAAGGTAATGAGAATGGGTACAAGTGCAAGAAGGCCCAAGCTTGACTACTCGGTGGCTGGAGTACAACTTCAAGAGACAGAAAATGAGAGAGATCTAGGAGTAAACATACTGGCAGATTTGTCTCCAGAAATACATATAAATGGCATAGCAAGGGCAGCATATGCATTCTTATCAAATGTAAGGGTAGCCTTCAGGCACATGGACAAGGAAATGTTCAGAAATATTTATGTAACCTATGTGAGGCCAAACCTTGAATATGCAGCCCCCTTTTGGAATCCGCACTTGAAAAAGCACATAGCTAAGCTTGAAAAAGTTCAAAGACATGCCACGAAACTGGTGCCAGAAATACGCAATCTCAGTTATGATGAGAGGCTGAGGGAAATAGACTTACCATCACTCGAAGCTAGAAGAGTGAGGGGGGATATGGTGACAGTCTTTAAATTCCTTCATGGTTATGATAGAGTGGCTAGGGATCGATATTTTGATATGGCTGGCTCTAGAACTAGAGGTCATAGTTTGAAGCTTGGTAAGAAAACTTCTTTGCAGGATGTAAGGAAATACTTTTTCAGTGTAAGAGTAGTTGATAATTGGAATTGGCTAAGCGAGGAGGTAGTTAATGCTATCTCAATCCATAGTTTTAAGGACAGGTATGATAAGTATCACTAAGTCTAAAATGGAACCGATCAGGAGACGGGAAGATACGAGCTTTGGGCTCTTTCCCGTAAACACAATTAAGTAATCACAATTAGGTAATCACACAAATGCTGAGGGATTAGCTGGTAAGGCAGTAGAATTAAAAGATAGGATTCACAACAGTAAGGCAGATATAGTAGCAATTACAGAGACTAAGTTGAGTGAGGACATAAACAGTGTCACAGTTTTTCCTAAGGGCTTCAGAATACTAAGGGTTGAAAGATCTGAGAGGACTGGTGGAGGGATAGCACTGCTCATAAGTGAAAGGATTCAAGTCGAAGAAATAAACTTGGCTATTGAAAATGAGTTAAAGGAATTTCTTGTTGCTCGCATAAATACTGGGTCAGAGAGCATTATAATAACTGTTGTATACAACCCACCAAGGAACCAAAATAGGCTTGAAGTTTATGAGGAAACTCATATAGGTACTATTGACGTCATAAACTCAGTTGTTAACATGGCACGGGAAAAAAAATGTAGGATTTTGATTATGGGAGACTTTAATCATAAAGAGATAGATTGGATAAATCTTGACCCACACAGTGGTGAGGACTCATTCGGGGCAAGATTCCTAGATTGCGTACAAGGGAATTTCCTACACCAACATGTAATGGAACCAACAAGGGCCAGGGGTGGGGATGAGCCATCACTACTTGATCTAGTGTTCACAGATAATGTGTTGGATATTGAAAAAATTGAGTATGAACCACCAATTGGAAAGAGTGACCACTGTGTGTTGTTGATGGAGTATATCATTGAAGATATTCTTCCTGAGAGTAGAGGCACTGAGGACATGAGGAGGAACTATCCGAAAGGAGATTACATCAAAATGAATGAGCTTTTTGCAGTTATTGACTGGAGAACCTTATTTTACAACAAATCTGTACAAGAAATGTATGACATCTTTTGTGAGAAATATGGGAAGATAGTAGATTGCTGCATACCTGTCACCAAAGTAGGTGTAATTCATGCCAGAGAGAAATGGTTCGATAATGGGTGTAAAAGAGCTAAGGAGTGGAGAGACAAATGCTGGAAAAGGTATAGGAGGAGAAAAAACATAAATGCCTGGCAAACCTACAAAAGAGCAAGAAATGACTGTGGGGGATTTAATGATGCTAGAGTGTTTTTAAGATTCTGTTTTACTAAGGGGACTCAAAGTACCGAGCTCGGTTAAGAGCTCACAAACAGACAGGACAGATATTTGTACTTGAACACCCCATTTTTATTACCATTAGTCGGTTAAATGAAACTCAGAATTCAACTTTCTTTTAATTTTGGAAATGCAATGACATTAAAAGAATTGAATTAAATTTCTCAAATTAAATTTTATGAAATGCTGCCTCGAATCCCGGAGGAGGTGAGTATGAGTTCGTTTCCCGGCACCACGGACGTATGCCAAGACTTTGGCCTCAACTCAATGATTACCTCTGTCACACAGGCAGAGTAGAATACAGGACACTGCAATTTCAGAAACAGAAATGACACACTGTTTATAATGGGAAACTGAAAGCATGAGCACACATATAATGAGTTTCCAATGTCATTCTACTGGATGAATATATATAGGTTATTCACAGCTAACCAGAAATATTTATGCTACCATAATAGCATACAAAACATTAATTCTTTACTGGTTTTAAAGAAAATAATATATTCACAATAAATGAAGAATAAGCAAGACAAATACAGTACTGTATGTATTCCTTAAATTGTGGGCAACCACAAAAGTTGCAATGCTTATTCCTGATATGAAATTAATATGGTAAAACACTCTATTTAGGATAAAGGAAGAATCTACGAGATAAATACAGTATTCATTCACTTCTAGTTATCAAGAACTTTGCAATGAAAAAAAGGGTGCAAAACCACCTTTTGAGGTATTTGCAACTTATAACTCAAAACACTTTATCCCCAACATATGAAGAATTAGCAAGATAAATACGGTATGCATTCATTAAATTGTGGTTAACAAGAAATATTTGCATAGCCAACTGGGAAAAATTACCTTTTGAATATTTGCAATTTTGCTTTTTGGCAAATAGCTTTATTGACGAGTTTTTGAAGTAAAACACTTTATTTACGATGATAGAAAGGGGTGAAATGAAATTAGAATTTATTAGGAAGAGAGATAGATTTTTACGGGCTCATAACTAGTCTTCAGAGGATGAGATTTTCGTTTATCACATTCAGTGAAAAGAAACTTCTCAGCAATATATATCAGCTGTAATTTACAGGTTAAGGAATTAACTTTGGCATGTGAGATTCCAGTGTGGTAATCTACAAAATTTCGTGTGACTGGGAATGGAATCTGAGAATAGAAATCCATAAGATTTATCCCGTAACGAATGTAACTAATTCTCGAAAATAAACCAATTTGCTTGACCCACGAGCTTTACCATACACTATCCCTCACCTTGTTGTGCTAGATGAATTCCTTGTTGTGCTAGATGAATTCCTGTGAAGATGCCACGTAAAAGGATTTTAAATAAACTTAGACTACCCAGGCGAGATGTTGCCTCTGGGCAGTCTCGGCGCCAAAAGAGAGCGTCTCCTTGTGCCTCGTGACGTCATCTGTAGGAGACATTCCTAGAGCAGTAATTGGCTCTGATTTCATTTTAAGGACTATTTTAGTGGTGGTCCCTGGCAGGCAATTATAGCAGAGATGCAAGGGAGAGACAGTATTTTTAGGTGCAACAAGTGGAAGCAAATAAAATAAAACGAGAATAATAATGAAAAGTTAGGTTACTGGTTATTTGTTTCTTAATTTTCTTGGCTCAGAGCAGACAGAAAAATAGGAGCAGCCTTTATATTGGGGCTATACTTCTACACGTACAAGAAGAGTAAATAAGCTATTTTTACAATTAGCTATAAGCTAAAATACAAATTGCAAATAATCATAATCTGCGAAAGTCAAGAAGTGGGAATTATTTTATTAGTTAGAAAATAACAGTTATGTTAAAGGGAATTAATTTTTTTAGTTAGAAAATAACAGTTATGTTACTAATTTATTTAATAAGGCATCTAACAGCCTCTGTTGACATTGAGCGAAACACTCTGTCACAAAGGCCCTTTCTAGAGAATATTGATTTAGCAAAATTCTACTACAGAAGGCGAAAAAAGAACAGAGGAAGTTACGGTGACTTCAGTGTTATTATGAGGGATGAGATATCCTTCTCATGGAAAAGAACAAATGAACAATAAGAATGGGATCCACCACTGGAACATATCATACTATTAGTAAAAGTAAACAAGTCTTGTAAACAAAACATTAAATGACATGCAAAACATAAAAGAAATGTGATCAAATTCAAATTTCAAGAAAATTAAATCACAATTAGATATCAGTGAATATCAATATTTAAGTTTATGAATGCTTCACATGCAAGAAGGCAATAATATAATATACAAAATAAAATACAGTATACGCAAATTAAACATTTGAACCACGTCGTCATTAACATTGGCGACTGGATTTAAAACATTCAGCTATTCAGCACTAAACTAAAATGTTTCTGCCAAGTTCTGGCTTTCAAAGTCCCACAAAGGGAAATATAAAACTACGATCAAAAAATTATTCTTCATCTTTTTCGTCTTCCATTAGGAATAACGTTTGTACGCTAAAGTAAACAAGTACAGTACAGTATTAAAGACAAAAAAGATAAACATAAAAATAAACAACACATTAGAGAAGTAATCTTTACTGACTAGCCAAATTTAGGCTAACAGCACCAGCTTCCTCATTTGAGGGTAACGACCGTCGACTTAGTAGATCAGCAAGGTCATTGTCCTTGCCATGAACATGTTGGGCAGTGAATTTGAAAAGATTCAGGTAAAGTGCCCACCTTTTCAGACGAGGATTTAGCTTGTCTGCAGTCTGTAAATATAGGAGAGGTCGGTGGTCGGTTCTCAGTGTAAAATGTTGGCCATGCAGATGTACTTCAAATTTCTTTATGGCCCAATATGCAGCTAGAGCTTCCTTCTCCACGGTGGAGTAATTTCGCTCTGCAGGGCGAAGCCTGCGGCTTGCATATCGCACTGGAGCTACTTCTGCTGAGTTGTCTGATCGGGCTTGCAAGAGCACGGCACCCAGGCCTTCGTCTGAGGCGTCGGTCTGCAAGATAAATGGAAAATCAGGGTTTACCAGTTGTAATACTGGCTCACCTGCCAATGCTTCTCGGAGCTTGAAAAATGCTCTCTCCGCTTCATCTGTCCATTTGACAGGGGAGGATTTACTTTGCTTCGAGGAGGTCAGTTGCTGCAAAGGGGCAGCGATAGTATTAAAGTGTGGAATGAACCGTTGGTAGTAGCCGACACTACCCAGGAATGATCTCAGTTGAGTGACAGTGGCAGGTTTCTCCATATCCTCGATAGCTTGTACCCTGTCATGTATAGGGGACATAACTCCTTCTCCAACCACGTGGCCGAGATACTGCAATTGTGTGAAACCAATCTCACATTTGGAAGGCTTTAAATGAAGTCCATGCTGGTTCAGACGAGTGAGAACTCTGCGGAGAGTCTCGAGGTGCGATGACCAATCCTGAGAATGCACCAGGATGTCGTCTATAAAGCATGAAACATTGTTGAGGTCCTGTAGTACTATCCTCATGAGTCTGCTGAAGCAGCCAGGGGCATTTACCATACCAAAAGGCATGACCCTGAACTGATATAGACCATATCTTGTGGAAAAAGCTGTAAGAGGCTTGGTAGTCTCGCTCAACGGGACTTGCCAAAATCCACTGGCCAGATCCAACTTAGACAGGTAACGGGCTTGAGAAAGCAACGAGAAAATATGCTCGGCGTCAGCAATGGGCTCTCCATCAAAGATGGTACGGGAGTTAAGCTTACGACAGTCAAGGCAGAACCTGTGACTGCCATCTCGCTTACGCACTGCCAGTAACGGCGAACACCAAGGCGAAATGCTCTTTTCAACTATTCCGAGGCGGACCCAAGTGTCAAGATCTTCCTTCAGCCGTAAGGACAGCTGGTGGGGAAGACCATAGGAATGCCGAAATGGCTCTGGGTCAGTCAGTCTGACATGATGCTCAAGGGTAGTGGTAATGCCTGGAAGGTCGTTGAAGACGTTCTCATAGTCCTCAAATAGCTTGTTCAGCTGTTCCCGTTGACTCGGTTGCAGTCTGGAGTTAATAATACAATTACTCACACTTTCTTTTCGGTGTGTGGGAATGGCAGGATCCTTACCATCATCAAAAGCTAAGCTTATGTCTTCAATTGCAAGAGCGGTGGCTGCGGCCAGAGGGGCTTCTTCAGAAAAACTCCACTCCCGTAAGTCTGTCTCCACTGCAAGGGTGGAGTATTCCAATATAGGAAGTAAGGGGTGGCTATAATGGAGCACCTGTGTTGCTGCAGCCTCGGAGGTTCTGTTGATGCTTGAGGCATCTATAGGGGTTGCTGGGAGCGCCAGCGCAGGATCCCTGTGGGCCTCCGGGTCCTCACAATAAAGCTTCAGCTGGTTAATGTGGTATTTCCGGTTAATGCCATCAACATTTAGCACATAATTGTCAGGGGTCACCCGGTGTACCACAGTGTATGGTCCTTTCCAGCGTAGCATTAGCTTGCGGGTATCTGTTGGAAGAAGTAACAGAGCTCGATCTCCGGGTGTCAGGGCACGACGCCGCGCACGCTTGTCAAAGAGGAGCTTGGCAGTCTGCTGGTGACCCTTAATGGCTAATTGTGCAGTTTTCCATGCCTTTTTGAGGTGAGACGAAAACTTCAAAATATACTCATGAACGTCCCTATCGTCATCTTCGATGGTAGGTGAATCCCAACATTCTGCCAAGAATTCTACTGGGCCTCTGACCTTATGACCATAAATCATCTCGAAAGGCGAGTATCCAGTAGTGTCGTGGGGCGTGTCTCTGAAGGAGAAAAGTGCAGCAGGGACGTACTTGTCCCACTGCCTAGGCATATCTATCACTAGCTTGCGCAAACATCGCTTCAATGTCCCGTTATAGCGTTCGCATGCTCCATTTGATTGGGCATGATAGACACTCGTACGAATGTGCTTGATTTCTAAAAGTTTGCAGAAAGCCTCAAAGTGCCTACTTGTAAACTGACTTCCATTGTCAGAAGTGACCTGTTCAGGAAAGCCAACCCTGGAGCACATTTCAAATAGGGCCTGAGCAACTGCTTCAGTTGTGATAGAAGGCAGTGGCACTGCATCTGGGTACCTTGTTGCCAGGTCAACATATACCAGGAGGAATTTTTTTCCCGTGGACGAAGCTGGATTAATAGGACCTAGTATGTCCATAGCGACCTTGGAAAATGGCTCCATTGAGAGCTTAGTTATCCCCAGGGGAACTTTTGGTACCGGTGCCGTTGAGGTGGATTGACAGACAGGGCAGGAGCCTACATATCTGTCTACCTCGGTGTACATGTTTGGCCATGCAAAAGCCTTCTGAAGGACCTGCCGAGTTTTTGCTTTGCCTCTGTGTCCACTCAGAGGTAAATGGTGTGCCACATACATAGCCTGGCGGCGCAACGAAGCGGGCACCACCAATTGTTTAAAGGTGTGGCCATCTTGAGTCACATGCCTATGAAGTACTCCATCTTCAAGGGCGTAAGTGATCTTGCCTCCTCCTCTCACTGTGAAGGTCCTGCTCTCGGTGGCCTGCTGCATCCAGCGTTTGAGGCTGGGGCAGTCTTGCTGCAATTTGGCAAAGTCTGGAAGGGACTTCAATGGCTCGAGAGGTGCATCATCTGGTAAAGGAGGGGGAAACTCTCCGCGTTCCACATTACGTGTACTGACTGCAGCAGACTCAACGGAGTCAGTCGGAGAATCATCCATATTCTTGGCATCGATGCCAGGAGTTGCTGCTGAAATGGCTTCATGTGACTTCCCCTGAGGGAAGTTATAACGAGAAATGTCCTTATGGTAGAGGTCGGCCTGGAAAGTAGGAACTAGGTTCAGTGCACGACCCATCAAGACAGGGTACATAAGCTCAATCATTGCCACAGCTGGGGCTTTTCCCTTGTAGTATTTACAATCCAGGTTAATGACACAGCAGCGTCGTATTTGGGGTGTTCCTTCAGCAACCCGCACATGAACGACTTCGCCGGTATAATCTTCATCCCTGACGAATCTCTCGTCAACAAATATGCCATTGGCCCCTGTGTCGAGGGCTATCTCAACTTCCACACCATTTATAGTTCCTAGACATTTTGGGATCACCTGCGGATTACCCCATTCGGTGAGTTCCACATTGGCAAGTTTGTACGTAGGTTCCTCGGCGTTATCCCCAGTGGCCCTTTCTGGCCTTATTTCTACAGCATGGGCCATGTGCGTGGCCGGACGGCTTTGTGGGCCGCCGCTGTGTGAGGGAGCGTGGTGGTTCTTAGAGTTTTGCTGAAAACTCTGGGAAGGAGGAGCAGAGTAATGGTCTTGGCCTCTGAACTGCTGAGGCTTAGTTCTTACTGAGTTATCCTTCTTGAGTGTGGGTGCATTGCCGTAATAAGGCTTTGGAGTGTAAGGAAGATGTGCTGGACGATGTGAGTTCTGCGAGGGGCCCTTGTGCTTCCCGTTCCTATGATCTCCTTTCTGGTGAGAATCATGGCTTGCTGCGGGGGAGATACAACTCTGAGGACGAACCTTGGAATCGGCCCTTCTTGCCCTCAAAGCATCACAGAGACGTACTCCGTGCTGGTTGTGCTGGAGGTACTCGTCCACAGCAGCTAGACTTTTCTCGTAGTCGATCTCATCCTTAAGCTGAGTCCTTACATATGCAACAACATCTGGAGGAAGTTCATTGGTAATTGCATCAAACATCAAGAACGCATACAACTTCTCACGAGGACACTTTGCAACCCGTAACCAATCATTAAAGAGGCGAGCCTTGCGTTTGCCAAAGGTACTACAGTTCTCCTCCTTCAATGGGAAAGCAGAAAGATACCTAGCACGACACTCAGCTGGTGAAAGGTTCTGTGAGGTCAGGAGTGTGCTTTTAACTTTCTCATAGTCCCTCAGTTGCATTTGGTCGAGTTCACTGACCTGGGAGAGCAGACGGGGTGGCATGGAGGTTAGCAGCCAACGACTCTTCTCAAACTCTGTGCCTTCGTTAACTGCCGCAAGACTTTCGAAAGAGCGGATGTAAGAATCAAGCGGTTGCCTGCCGTCGTCCTCGTACTTTGGTATTGGGGAGGGCCTCTCCCGAGGCTGGTTACCATTTCCAGTTGAAAGACCACTGTCTGGGATTCCCGCTTGAAGCCGAGCAAGCGCAAGCTCATGTTCACGTTGTGCTTGTGCCTCCTCACGTTGTGCTTGTGCCTCCTCACGTTGTGCTTGTGCCTCCTCACGTTTTGCTTGTGCCTCCTCACGACGTGCTTGTGCCTCCTCACGTGCTTGTGCCTCCAGCTTATTTCGGCGTTCAACCATCTTCTCATGAGCCCATTCGAAGAGCTTCTTCTCTGGGGAAAGACCGTATCTCTCACCCCTAGCAATCATTGTGTCTAGGTAACGCTCCTCATCGAATGTTTGGATGGTTTCCATGTTTGTTTCCTGTGCCTGCCTGGTTGCCATGGTGGTTTCCTAAACAGTCAATAACGAAGTGCCAAAACAACCACACAGAAAAACAAATCTCTACAATACAGTAGTAGAAAAAAAAATGAAAGAACCACACAACACCACAGTTCAAACTTGAACGTAAAAGTGATCTCAAAATCTCACCATAAAAGTGACTCAAAATTCAATCAAGTGCAACAGCAGCAAAATGTTGCAAAACAGTGCATGAAACACTGGCAATACAGAATGGCAGTCGTGCCTGCTTAACAGCAATATGTGGCAGTACCTGCGGTTATTGTGCAAATGAAAGGAATGAGCAACACAATTAAGTGCAACAGCAACAATATGTTGCAAAACAGTGTATGAAACACTGGTAATACAGAATGGCAGTCGTGCCTGCTTAACAGCAATGCGTGGCAGTACCTGCAGATATTGTGCAAATGAAAGGAATGAGTAACACAATCAAGTGCAACAGCAACAAAATGTTGCAAAACAGTGCATAAAACACTGGCAATACAGAATGGCAGTCGTGCCTGCTTAACAGCAATACGTGGCAGTACCTGCGGTTATGGTGCAAATGAAAGGAATGAGTAACAACGAATTTTACCGACTAGCACCTAGTGCCTGAGAGTACAATCAAGTACAGTATAGTGGTCGTGCCTGCGCATGAGCGCGTATATGGCAGTACCCACAAATAAAATGTCGTAAGTAATACGAACAAGTACAGTATCGTGGTCGTGCCTGCGTATGAGCGCGTATATGGCAGTACCCACAAATAAAATGTCGTAAGTGATACGAACAAGTACAGTATCGCGGTCGTGCCTGCGTATGAGCGCGTATATGGCAGTACCCACAAATAAAATGTCGTAAGTAATACGAAAAAGTACAGTATCGCGGTCGTGCCTGTGTATGAGCGCATATATGGCAGTACCCACAAATAAAATGTCGTAAGTAAAATTCTGGAGTGTTACCAAAAGGGCACAGATCCTATGCAAAATACACCAACGATAAGCTAACAGCTTACTAGGCAGCCAGATTACACATTTCTACTAGTAGTGAGAAAATTTATTTTCATGTGACAACTCAGACACATGAAAGGCTTAGCCTAGGCTCGATAAATGACACCAAAGTTTTTCTTCCAATCTATAAGCAGTCAATGCTTGAATATAAAACACAATTATAAGCAAAAATACTTAATATGCTTTCTTCCAATTCCTAACAAGTATCACCCTTTAACGGATATATAAAACACGAATGCTTTAAAACTCAATCTTATCACGCAAATAAATGAAATTTTATATAACACGTCTTCTCGTCATGCAAAATTTCTAAAGTCTGTTACCACATAATCTCATGTAGATTTCCTGAAATATTGTTTACCACATGGGAAACAAGAAAATATTAGTTACCATAATCAATATTGAAAATAAAGAAAAATTTCCTATCCGCAACGTTTCTAGCACGAAAATTTTCGTGTGCAGCCTAAGATTCATTCATTTCAATAATCGAGCCAATGGTAATCGGGTTTCATGTGCAATGTTAAAAAGCAAAATAAAAATAAATTTATAAAATCAGTCTGTCTGTTCGGGTCCCTGTTCAGGCGCCAAATCTGTGGGGGATTTAATGATGCTAGAGTGTTTTTAAGATTCTGTTTTACTAAGGGACTCAAAGTACTGAGCTCGGTTAAGAGCTCACAAACAGACAGGACAGATATTTGTACTTGAACACCCCATTTTTATTACCATTAGTCGGTTAAATGAAACTCAGAATTCAACTTTCTTTTAATTTTGGAAATGCAATGACATTAAAAGAATTGAATTAAATTTCTCAAATTAAATTTTATGAAATGCTGCCTCGAATCCCGGAGGAGGTGAGTATGAGTTCGTTTCCCGGCACCACGGACGTATGCCAAGACTTTGGCCTCAACTCGATGATTACCTCTGTCACACAGGCAGAGTAGAATACAGGACACTGCAATTTCAGAAACAGAAATGACACACTGTTTATAATGGGAAACTGAAAGCATGAGCACACATATAATGAGTTTCCAATGTCATTCTACTGGATGAATATATATAGGTTATTCACAGCTAACCAGAAATATTTATGCTACCATAATAGCATACAAAACATTAATTCTTTACTGGTTTTAAAGAAAATAATATATTCACAATAAATGAAGAATAAGCAAGACAAATACAGTACTGTATGTATTCCTTAAATTGTGGGCAACCACAAAAGTTGCAATGCTTATTCCTGATATGAAATTAATATGGTAAAACACTCTATTTAGGATAAAGGAAGAATCTACGAGATAAATACAGTATTCATTCACTTCTAGTTATCAAGAACTTTGCAATGAAAAAAATGGGTGCAAAACCACCTTTTGAGGTATTTGCAACTTATAACTCAAAACACTTTATCCCCAACATATGAAGAATTAGCAAGATAAATACGGTATGCATTCATTAAATTGTGGTTAACAAGAAATATTTGCATAGCCAACTGGGAAAAATTACCTTTTGAATATTTGCAATTTTGCTTTTTGGCAAATAGTTTTATTGACGAGTTTTTGAAGTAAAACACTTTATTTACGATGATAGAAAGGGGTGAAATGAAATTAGAATTTATTAGGAAGAGAGATAGATTTTTACGGGCTCATAACTAGTCTTCAGAGGATAAGATTTTCGTTTATCACATTCAGTGAAAAGAAACTTCTCAGCAATATATATCAGCTGTAATTTACAGGTTAAGGAATTAACTTTGGCATGTGAGATTCCAGTGTGGTAATCTACAAAATTTCGTGTGACTGGGAATGGAATCTGAGAATAGAAATCCATAAGATTTATCCTGTAACGAATGTAACTAATTCTCGAAAATAAACCAATTTGCTTGACCCACGAGCTTTACCATACACTATCCCTCACCTTGTTGTGCTAGATGAATTCCTTGTTGTGCTAGATGAATTCCTGTGAAGATGCCACGTAAAAGGATTTTAAATAAACTTAGACTACCCAGGCGAGATGTTGCCTCTGGGCAGTCTCGGCGCCAAAAGAGAGCGTCTCCTTGTGCCTCGTGACGTCATCTGTAGGAGACATTCCTAGAGCAGTAATTGGCTCTGATTTCATTTTAAGGACTATTTTAGTGGTGGTCCCTGGCAGGCAATTATAGCAGAGATGCAAGGGAGAGACAGTATTTTTAGGTGCAACAAGTGGAAGCAAATAAAATAAAACGAGAATAATAATGAAAAGTTAGGTTACTGGTTATTTGTTTCTTAATTTTCTTGGCTCGGAGCAGACAGAAAAATAGGAGCAGCCTTTATATTGGGGCTATACTTCTACACGTACAAGAAGAGTAAATAAGCTATTTTTACAATTAGCTATAAGCTAAAATACAAATTGCAAATAATCATAATCTGCGAAAGTCAAGAAGTGGGAATTATTTTATTAGTTAGAAAATAACAGTTATGTTAAAGGGAATTAATTTTTTTAGTTAGAAAATAACAGTTATGTTACTAATTTATTTAATAAGGCATCTAACAGCCTCTGTTGACATTGAGCGAAACACTCTGTCACAATGACTACCTAAGTAAAAGGAGAGAGGCAGAGAGAGACTATGAGAGGGACATCACCAGGAAGGCTAAAGAAAATCCCAAGCTTTTCCACAGCTTTATCAGAGGAAAACTGAAGGTAAAAGAACAGGTTTTAAGGCTAAAGAGAGCGGATGGAAGCATCACTGAGACGGATGAAGAGATCTGCAAAGAATTGAATAAGGAGTTTCAGTCAGTATTTACAGTAGAAAATACCCCACCCCCTCAGACTGCAGTGATAGAAGCTCAAGGGCCGGTATTAGAGAACATCAACCTTACAGCCACAGAGGTATGCAAAGCGCTGATGGATTTAGATGTTCATAAAGCTACAGGTCCTGATGACATTCCCCTCATGTGCTTAAAAAATGCGCAAACACAATATCAGTGGCACTAAGTATCATATTTAAGGAGTCACTGGAGTCGGGGGAGATTTCAAGATGCTGGAAACAAGCAAATGTGATACCTATCTTCAAAAACTGAACTATAGACCAGTTTCCTTGACCAGCATAGTTTGCAAAGTTATGGAGAAACTACTAAGGAAACATATCTCTCTTCACTTGGAATCCTTCAACTTTTTGTCAGTGAGGCAACATGGCTTCAGAGAAGGTAGATCAACAGTAACAAACTTATTAGAATTTTATGATGAGGTAAGCCAAATCTTACAGGAAAGAGAGGGCTGGGTAGATTGCATATTCCTAGACTTCCAGAAAGCGTTTGACACTGTTCCACATGGGAGACTTATTAGGAAGCTGCAATCAATGGCTAGAATAGGTGGAAATGTTTTGGAATGGATAAAAACTTACTTAGAAGGAAGGAAACAGAGGGTTAGAGTAAGACACTCAGTGTCTGAATGGAGAAGAGTTAGTAGTGGAGTTCCACAGGGTTCAGTTTTAGGGCCACTTTTGTTCCTTGTATATGTAAATGACCTACCAGAGTCTGTAAATTCATTCATGAATATGTTTGCAGATGATGCAAAGATTGTGAAGAAAGTAAAAAACGAGAATAATGGTAGAGAACTTCAGGAGGATCTAAATAATCTGCATGAGTGGTCAGAAAAGTGGCTAATGAAATTCAATACTTCAAAATGTAAGGTAATGAGAATGGGTACAAGTGCAAGAAGGCCCAAGCTTGACTACTCGGTGGCTGGAGTACAGCTTCAAGAGACAGAAAATGAGAGAGATCTAGGAGTAAACATACTGGCAGATTTGTCTCCAGAAATACATATAAATGGCATAGTAAGGGCAGCATATGCATTCTTATCAAATGTAAGGGTAGCCTTCAGGCACATGGACAAGGAAATGTTCAGAAATATTTATGTAACCTATGTGAGGCCAAAACTCGAATATGCAGCCCCCTTTTGGAATCCGCACTTGAAAAAGCACATAGCTAAGCTTGAAAAAGTTCAAAGACATGCCACGAAACTGGTGCCAGAAATACGCAATCTCAGTTATGATGAGAGGCTGAGGGAATAAGACTTACCATCACTCGAAGCTAGAAGAGTGAGGGGGGATATGGTGACAGTCTTTAAATTCCTTCATGGTTATGATAGAGTGGCTAGGGATCGATATTTTGATATGGCTGGCTCTAGAACTAGAGGTCATAGTTTGAAGCTTGGTAAGAAAACTTCTTTGCAGGATGTAAGGAAATACTTTTTCAGTGTAAGAGTAGTTGATAATTGGAATTGGCTAAGCGAGGAGGTAGTTAATGCTATCTCAATCCATAGTTTTAAGGACAGGTATGATAAGTATCACTAAGTATAAAATGGAACCGATCAGGAGACGGGAAGATACGAGCTTTGGGCTCTTTCCCGTAAACACAATTAGGTAATCACATACACGACTGAACTCGAGGATGGGCACAGTCCTATGCAATCATATGGACTTCAGGGAGATCCTCTTTACTAGCATGGGCCCAAAACTGGAATGTCTTTTAAAAGAGAAGGGTTATGATGTACAGGAAGTAACACCTTTCACCATCACCTCAAGATCTCAAAACCAGCTATTTAAAACTGCTAAAATAACATTCCATACTCAAGAACTCCCCCAAAGGATTTTCCTTGGGGAAATAACAGTGAAAGTAAAAGAGTACCACCCAAAACCCATGCAATGCACAAATTGTTGAATATACCGGCACCCTGCAAAGCACTGCCAAAATGTTGCAACATGTGTAAAGTGTGGCAAAAGTGGCCACAATAACCACCAATGCACTAATGGTAAAAAATGCATTAACTATGAAGAGGGACACCCTGCAAACCACCGGCAATGTATCCATTACAAATATCATGAAGATATCACTTATAGGTGGGAAAATTTCGGTACCCCCTAAAGGATAGCCAAGAAGCAAATACGGGAGGAAGGACTGTTTTCCCAGCTGTCATTTGCAAAGGTAGTCAGACAGCAGCAGCAGTAACAAAAACAACAACAACAGTGGTAACAACAATCAATACCTTCCCCTAGACCTCAGAGAACTGAAAAGGATAGGTCAAGGAGGGAAGAAATTGCTGCTACCTCCACCCCTTTGAGTGCACCAGTTCCAACACCATTACCAAGGTCACTAAACACTGCAGCAACATTGGAGCCTTATGACCCCTTCCTTTCAGTTGAGGAGGAACTCAAAGCCCTTGATTCTACGGCTGGGGAAAGTGTGTCCCAAACACCAGCTAGTGTACACCGAAGGCGTAGAAATTCAACAGATGACATAAACATCCCGCAGATACCCGATAATGAAACATCACTGACCTATCATAATACAAAAGTCTTACAGCTGTCAGATTTGAAGCTTCCAACATCGGCAAAACAGTCTGATAGCAAATCTGAACCCTTGCCTCTCCAGAGAGAAGAAAGAAAACCTTACTACAACTAGGGTATCCTTTACTAAATCCAATATTGCCAACAGAGATAAGCAACATCAGGAGGAACTAGGGGAGTGTGGCTGTTGCAGCTGCATGGAAACCCTCCTAATAGCTAAACACAACCTTCAAACCCCTTTCATAGAGGTGACAGGAAACATATACAAAAGGATAAAAACAATGTACGATAAAGTACAGCATCCCCTTCAAAGAACACGGGGTTAAATGAGATTGCATTAATCACCTAAATGACAAATATCATGCCTGCCGGAAAAGATCGAACACCAGCTAAAGCAAAGTCCACTCCCAGAGGGGAACTGGGTGGCCCCTATGATGATTCAAAAGTGGACCCATCCAGTCAAGGTCGTAATCCACGATTTCGAAGACTGTCTGATCCATCATTAATGACAGATTTTTCTAAAAGAGGGCAAGGTATCCCAGTTCATATGAGCTGAGGATACAAGATACCTCCTCTTCACCATATTAAGCAGAAACACTTTCTGGATCCTACAATGGAATATGTGACAGAGTGTTTCGCTCAAAGTAACCAAAGGCTGTTAGATGCCTTATTAATTAATTTAGTAACTTAACTGTTATTTTCTAACTAAAAAAATTAATTCCCACTTCTTGACTTTTGCAAATTATGATTATTTGCAATTTATATTTTAGCTTATAGCTAATTTTAAATATACCTTATTTACTCTTCTTGTACGTGTAGAAGCATAGCCCCGATATAAAGGCTGCTCCTATTTTCCGTCTGCTACGAGCCAAAAACATTCTGGAGATTGTTTACCAGTAACCTAACTTTTCATTATTATTCTCGTTTTATTTTATTTGCTTCCACTTGTTGCACTTAAAAATACTGTCTCTCCCTTGCATCTCTGCTATAAATGCCTGCCAGGGACCACCACTAAAATAGTCCTTAAATTATATCAGAGCCAGTTACTGCTCTAGAAAATGTATCCTACAGATGAACTCACCAGGAGGGACAATGAGACACCCTACGTTGGCGCCCAAACTTCCAAGAGGCAACATCTCGCCTGAGCAGTCTAAGTTTATTTCAAACCTTATTTACGTGGCATCTTCACAGGAATTCATCTAGCACAACAAGGTGAGGGATAGTGTATGGTAAAGCTCATGGGTCAAGCAAATTGGTTTATTTTCGAGAATTAGTTACATTCGTTACGGGATAAATCTTACGGATTTTTATTCAGATTCCATTCCCATACACACGAAATTTTGTAGATTGCCAAACTGGAATCTCACATGCCAAAGTTAATTCCTTAACCTGTAAATTACAGCTGATATACATTGCTAAGAAGTTTCTTTTCATTGAATGTGATAAACGAAAATCTCATCCTCTGAAGACTGGTTATGAGCCCGTAAAAATCTATCTCTTTTCCGAATAAATTCTAATTTCATTTCACCCCTTTCTATCATCGTAAATAAAGTGTTTTACGTCAAAAACTCGTCAATAAAGCTATTTGCTATACAAATTGCAAATAATTAAAAGGTAGTTTTACCCTGTTGGCTTTGCAAATATTTCCTGTTAACCACAATTTAATGAATGCATACTGTATTTATCTTGCTAATTCTTCATATGTTGGGGATAAAGTGTTTTGAGTTATAAGTTGCAAATACCTCAAAAGGTGGTTTTGCACCCTTTTTTTCATTGCAAACAGTTCTTGATAACCAAAAGTGAATGAATACTGTATTTATCTCGTAGATTCTTTCTTTATCCTAAATAGAGTGTTTTACCATATTGTCGTATGACTTCCTTCATACTGAAGCCAGAATCTGAAACTTGTAACAAATCTTGAGGGGTAACGGTTGGTCGAGGGCACAGATATTTTAATACATGCACCCCCAAGAGGCCTACAGGATAAGGGACCCTCGGTCCTCGAAAACACCACAAGGCGTGAAGAGAAACATGTGAGGCTAGAAGTCAAGGGTGAAATGGAATACTCTCCCAATTGTTTTCTTTAGTACAGCCAATGTTTGTAGAAAGTGTCAAGGAGATATATGACCGGACCCATGAGACTTGGCATCCGACATGGAGTGCCTGAGGAGGGTGGGAAAGGCCAAGAAGTCAGCCAATTCCTAAACCACAAGAAACACAAACATTTAACCCGTACGTATGTACATGCCCTGGAGAGTTACCCAATAGCCACGCTCTGACCTGGAACTTTTCCGTACTATAGGTTTGTTGAAACAGCTCCACCCCAAAATAGGGGCGGACTCCACTTCGAACCTGGCGTTGATTTGCAGGACTAGATGTCACTCGAGTTCATTGGCAGGATTGGATGTCAAGCCACGCCCTGCCCCGGGGGTATTTCAAGAACCACCCAGGGCAGACACAGTTAGTTAGAACTTTGCCAGGGGCACGAATAGATCAGAGATTGTGATAAGCATAGGGTGGGGGCATTGAGGCGTCGAAGATGTGTTGTACTCTAGAATAAATTAAGATAAAGGAATCACTGCTTGTCCATTCTTACATTGTACCTGTCTGGTACTAATAATTATAACATAGTAATTTAACATTACGTCAGTGGTGACAAACGGTGAGATAACCCAGTCATCTTACAAAGTGTGAATTCAAATGGAAGTCCAAAATTCATACGACAACTTGGTGGCAGCGCAGTACGGATCATCACGCCTGGAAAACATAGGAAGAGACTCTCATAACAGAAGAAACCAGTGGGAAGAAAAGAAAATAAGAATGGCAAACGCAGAAATCCAACATCTCCCAATTCAAGAAATGAGTGACGAGGCAAAACACTGGAGAACTCTCGAACTGGAGGAGCACGTGCGGCACCTACAAACTCCTGCCGACGCCGCTCCGTCGAGAAGGAACCTGGTCGACACCGACAGAGAAACCGACGCCTCAAACATCGACGAACAGCCTGCCGCTCCGAGCCCCGTGGTGACACAGGGAACGCAGCAGGACAAGCCCCCACCCCGTGCCCTGGTTGTAAAGGAGCCTCGAGTCAAAAATTCACTTTTATACCTCGACGGCGCAAATGTAAAAGACCTCGAATGTCCATCCATTATTCCCGCGACCGACTTCCTGAAATACTTGGGTCTGCGGATGAGAAGTGACGAGTGGTCAAATAGAGAACATTATGAAACTTTTAAGGAACTATTCCTAAGATATTTCCTAGTAAGCCGAAGTGTGACCGGAGCATTGAGTGAAAATGCCCATTACAAGAAATATAAGTTGCCGGATCCGACCAAGAAGACGGCGATTCGTCGATTTTACTCGAGAGAAGAAGGAAAACCCCCTCCTTCCTTGCCTTCTGCCATGAAGTTCTTCAGGACCACCTCCTTAAAATAGCTAAGTACTTGTGATCTGTATTCAGTGAGTAATGGGACAATTAGTAAAAGAAATTGAGGTCGGTGGACGCCGCCATTTTATCTTGTAGTTATGCTTTGACTCAGCCAACCCGCCTATAAGGGGTGTGGCGCCTAATAAGTTGATAAAAGTAGAATTTCTGTACCCATTACTAACATGGATAATTTGTACTAATAGCTATAAGCAGTAATAAACTCCGGTTTTTTTGTTATAATTAGAGTAATGTAAAGAAACTGCGTTGGAAGTGTGTTCCATTTATTTGTATTAATGCTTAGATTGAATTATAAGAACGCGAATGTATTGATTTTAATTGAAAATTTAATATACGTGCAATCACTATTACAGTATATTAATTTCTTAAGCGTAAGAAGTATAGTGAGTAATATACTTGAGTCTGTTTTAAGGTTTTTCCTAGACCACGTGTGATTTCCGAGAAAGGAATGCGGAAGTGACCAATCGATCTCCCAACCTCGTTATTATGAATATGTAGTAATTGTACTGCTCTTTGATATTTAATGTACATGTAAAATCATTTTTTTATTAATTTCTTAAAGCGTAAGAAATCGAGTTAAGATTGCGCCTGTTTTCAAGGTTCTTTCTTTTTTTGTTTGTTTTTCTCCACGGGAGTAATGTTTTGGCGAAAGAAAGACATAAATGATAGATTGTTTTTTTTATTGTTGTTATGATGAAGAGATTAACATTACGATACGTGTGTGGCATGCTTATTTGAAGAATAAGAAATTTTGTGATATTGTTTAGAGATGAGTTTTTTAATTTCGCGCTATGCAGGTGAAAGTAAGAATAAATTAGAGGAATTTGTGCTGTCCTAGAATAGGGAAGGTTTTTCAGTGTCACCCAAACGTAGCTTCAAGGGAGTAGAATGTTTGTTTGTTCGTTAGAATGGGACCTAGGACTGGTGACGCAGTCTGTGACCGTGCGGCCCAACCGAGATTTCACCCTTACTCTTCTTCAGAGAGATCGGGAAAGGGAAACCAACGTTGTAAATTAAAGGGAATTTTACAGAAAGGGGACGATTGTTTTGTGAGTGATGCAGCGAGTGAGGCAGAGAATGAGTATGAATGTCTGGGGGTATAACGGGGGGTTACTCTAGGGGGTGAAATCGCGGAAAGCACCGTTAGGAAGCACGATTGGGGAGTCTCTGCGAGGGTCGTTCCCCTGCTCCGCCAGGATCTTCTGCATGCCATATCAGAGTATATTTATGGGAGGTGATGCGCTGTTGCAATATCTAGTGAGGGATATTTTTGAGAAAACGATTCTCCACCTGCCCAGATATGGTTGATGCCAAGTTTGTTTTATTTTTGTTTTGTCCCCTACTCCGCCAATGAGATTATTATTCGATTTCCGAGAGAGTTCCAAGATAGATATTACGTGATAAAGGACGTGAATCTATGAATGATACTTTTATTTTCTTTGCTAGCTGCAGTATATACATTATTTGTCTGAAGAGATATGTTAGATTGATAAAATAAAACTTTGCGAGTTTTAGCCATGATAATGTTATATCAAAATTATTTCAGCTTGGTCATAAAGAAAGAGTGAGAGCTGACACGAAATCACAACAAGAATGTTGTACAGCTGTTTCCCGTATTTGAGAGAGCAGAAGTTGATCCAAAAGCCAAAAGAACAGGGGAGAAAACAGCGCCCACATGCGCACCCCCAGTAAAAGCAGACCGAACTTCTCCCTGTTCTGGAGGAAATTCTGTTGTATAGTAATTTAAATAAGTCAAATTCGAGATAGTAAAAGAATATATATATATATATATATATATATATATATATATATATATATATATATATATATATATATATATATATATATATATATATATATATATATATATATATATATATATATATATATATATATATATATATATATATATATATATATATATATATATATATATATATATATATATATATATATATATTGTTTGAATTGTTCATGTACAACTCCGTACGAGATTTTGAAACTTAAGCAAAATGCATTCTTTACTGTTGCTAATGAAATATACTTTTTATTATTGTATACACAGAGATAGACTTTTTATATTCTTTGATACCCGTTCTTGTTATATAGTTTTTTGTATTGAAGAAATCTTTAAAATCTTAATTAAAGAGTTTTGAAAAAATTATCTAGAAATAATTATTGTTAATTACTGTTACTGTTATGAATTTAAGATTATAATTGAGCTAATTAAGATACTTAAGATTCTCAGAAATTATATGTTGAGTTTTAAATTTAAAATTAATGATATTTAAGTCATTATAAGATGTCTGTTAAGAAAAAGATATTTGTACTTTTGTTGATAGTAGTAGAGATATTGTCACATATGATTTTAATCTTTTGCTTTAATTTCATCAGTGTGTGTGCGCTCCGACTCAACCCTCTGATTTTTAGCAAGAAAAGGATTGTCATTATAGACGAGGATGTGTATGCTGTTACAGTAAAGTCCTTAGCAATATTAAACAGAAAGGAATGGATTTATGCTTCGACATATCTGCAGTTGTACACTAAGTTCTTTTTGCTTTTGTTAATGGGGAATAAGAATAGCCCTCTGCCAATAAACGTGAAACTCTATCGATAGTCATTCCTCACGTTTGTTCACTTTCATTTGGTTATTTATTATTTTATTATTAGAGATACTCTGCGACACTTTTTTATTTTCAGTACAAGTTAAAGGATGGGGGCCCGTCTCAGCTGACCACAGGGTGGAGACCGCGACATATTTAAAGGTCGCCCCGTCGCTCTCTCTCTCTCTCGACTCTGAGACTGACAGAAGCTCCTTCTGATACTACAAGAACGTTGCCGTCACTGATTCTTTTTTTGTGTTTTTTTCCAGCGAAGCTAGGCGATAATTGTGCCTACATTTTATTGCGGTCGATAGATTGTTGCATGCTGTTATTGCATAAATACTGATAAGACATCGGTAGTACCGCCATTTGCATAAATATTTTTGCCACATGTCGCAACTGTTTAGAGAATAGATAGAACTCCCATTGACAAATTGTGGAGCCAGCAAGTTGCCACTTATGCTATATATATACATAGATTATGACAGCAGGAATTTGAATAGTAAACGAGACTGTGTTAGAATGAGCATTACTATGAAATATAAGTATAGAACTCTGTTCTTACTTCTGAATGCCAGTCTCCATTGTATATATATTAATATTTCTGATTTAGTATACTTATTTTTATTGTTTATTATTCTTATTTTGATCATGATTATTAGTAATGTTATTATGTTGACTGATATTGTTGCTATCTCTCAATGGCCTGTTGCTAACAATTATTTTTGAAATGAAATCAGCAGTAACCTGATGATTTGTATCTTTTAACTGAATTCATACTTGATGTTATTGTAGCCACTGCTAATAAGAATATTTCTTTAGTGGCTTTTCTCAGTATTTAGTGATTGTTCTTTTTGATATTTATAGTAAAGTAATGCTATGTAGCAGTTTCTCAGCTAAGTCCTAAGTATCTTGGAATGATAATCTAGTTGTGTAGACACATACCTTCCATTACCACCCTATTCCTAGGCAGCCCCGACCTGCAAGTTCTAAAAGTCTTTAGATTTTGTCCACTCAGACAAGTCCCTAGTGCCCATTGAATAGAGATTGCAATCACTTGCAGTTGCAGGGGAGGCAAAGTATAGCCTCGATTACCAACGTATGGCCATTGTTGGTACCCTGAAGTCATAGGGAACCTTTCTTACAACTGTAGTAGTGACATAGGTTCAAATTTTCATCCCGAGGTCTGCTTCGAAGGTACGTGTGGATTGCCGTACGGAAGAGAATCGCTGTGACGTTGCAGGTCTCCTGCGTGGTGGTCTTAGTCAAGATCGGCCGAGGGCGGGACGAGGAAGCCAGGCTGGAAGGATTAGAAAGGCGCATCGATCGCTTCCTCTTTGTCTTGCCTATCTTGGAAATGGAGATAATTTATGGTAACAAACCTGGGCCTGCAGCAAGGACGGCGGGGGAGTGAAAAAATGAAATCCCAGAGAGAAACCGTGGAATCGCGCCTAGCAAGAATTCATGAGCAAGGGACAGAGAAAACAAAAGTCGTCAAAGTCCGAAAAAAACACTCTAAAAAGCCATGTAAACGAATTGATGAAATCCCAGAGAGAAAGAAGGGTATTTAAAAATCCCTTATTAGTTGTTGGAAAGAACAACCAACGCTTTAGAACTGAAAAAATGGGAAAGAAAAGGTCCCCTTTTATTACTTGTTTTACCTAGTTTTAAGATAATTTTAAGCGACAACTCAGAGACTCCTTTAAAGATAGTTTTGAATAAGTGCCTTTGATGGATTGTATGATTTGCACCGACAGTAATAAGTTGTCTTCTGCTTAAATAATATTAGTGTTTTGCTTTAGCATTATCATTGTTTGAATCATGATTTAATCTTTGTGTTCATTGAGTTCTCATATCAGTTTGTCTCTGAATAGGAATTGCACATTGGAATGATGAATGTTTTCTGACTTTTCACATCGTAACCAATAGTTTGTTTCAGGAGTAGTTTTTAAGGCCTAATTTTAAGACAAATCAATGCCCCATAGTAACGATAGGAAGTTTCCATTTATGTTATTGTCTATCGCATTTTAAATGTTCGTACATACTAATGTTCTACATGATTTATCTTTTTACTGTAGCTAACCAACTTTTGTAAATCTTTTGAAAAAGGAGAGAAGTAGACACAGTAACGTCATGATCTAAACTAACTTGTGATCTTAATTAGTATTTAATAATGAGTAGTTAGACACTGAAATCCTAATGATTAAAGTTAATTGTATTTGTTGAATATAGGGATGTTTGTACTAAAGATTGTTTAGTGTTCATAGAACCAGGAATTCTTAGATGATAGCTTAAATAATTCGGCCCCATTTCTATTGTAAACTAATGCTAGCTAGGATATGTCCAAGAGCTCTCGAAAAATTATCCCATGCTTCAACTGAAATAAGAGATATTTCAGTTTTGGTTGGGAGGGATGTCGTATGACTTCCGTCATACTGAAGCCAGAATCTGAAACTTGTAACAAATCTTGGGGTCGGGGCGAGGGCACAGATATTTTATTACATGCACCCCCAAGAGGCCTACAGGATAAGGGACCCTCGGTCCTCGAAAACACCACAAGGCGTGAAGAGAAACATGTGAGGCTAGAAGTCAAGGGTGAAATGGAATACTCTCCCAATTGTTTTCTTTAGTACAGCCAATGTTTGTAGAAAGTGTCAAGGAGATATATGATCGGACCCATGAGACTTGGCATCCGACATGGAGTGCCTGAGGAGGGTGGGAAAGGCCAAGAAGTCAGCCAATTCCTAAACCACAAGAAACACAAACATTTAACCCGTACGTATGTACATGCCCTGGAGAGTTACCCAATAGCCACGCTCTGACCTGGAACTTTTCCGTTCTATAAGTTTGTTGAAACAGCTCCACCCCAAAATAGGGGCGGACTCCACTTCGAACCTGGCGTTGATTTGCAGGACTAGATGTCACTCGAGTTCATTGGCAGGATTGGATGTCAAGCCATGCCCTGCCCCGGGGGTATTTCAAGAACCACCCAGGGCAGACACAGTTAGTTAGAACTTTGCCAGGGGCACGAATAGATCAGAGATTGTGATAAGCATAGGGTGGGGGCATTGAGGCGTCGAAGATGTGTTGTACTCTAGAATAAATTAAGATAAAGGAATCACTGCTTGTCCATTCTTACCTTGTACCCGTCTGGTACTAATAATTATAACATAGTAATTTAACATTACGTCAGTGGTGACAAACGGTGAGATAACCCAGTCATCTTACAAAGTGTGAATTCAAATGGAAGTCCAAAATTCATACGACAATATTAATTGTTAATCAGTAATAAGCATTGCAACTTTTGTGGTTACACACAATTTAAGGAATACATACAGTACTGTATTTGTCTTGCTTATTCTTCATTTATTGTGAATATATTGTTTTCTTTAAAACCAGTAAAGAATTAATGGTTTTGTATGCTATTATGGTAGCATAAATATTTCTGGTTAGCTGTGAATAACCAATATATTTTATCCAGTAGAATGACATTGGAAACTCATTATGTGTGTGCTCATGCTTTCAGTTTCCCATTATAAATAGTGTGTCATTTCTGTTTCTGAAATTGCAGTGTCCTGTATTCTACTCTGCCTGTGTGACAGAGGTAATCATCGAGTTGAGGCCAAAGTCTTGGCATACGTCCGTGGTGCCGGGAAACGAAATCGTACTCACCGCCTCCGGGATTCGAGGCTGCATTTCATAAAATTTAATTTGAGAAATTTAATTCAATTCTTTTAATGTCATTGCATTTCCAAAATTAAAAGAAAGTTGAATTCTGAGTTTCATTTAACCGAGCCATGGAAAAATGAATGGGGTGTTCAAGTACAAATATCTGTCCTGTCTGTTTGTGAGCTCTTAACCGAGCTCGGTACTTTGAGTCCCCTTAGTAAAACAGAATCTTAACAACACTCTACCATCCTAACCCCCAACAGAATATTTGTGGGATCTAGGCTCAATCAAATGAACTATACTATACCCTGAGATCGAAAAATATCTTATGTGCCTGCCTCCAAGAAACCATCTTGAGGGGCAGTAAGTGGAATCCTCTACGTGGCTACAACATTGAAAAGGGATGTGATATTCTTGGTGCTGGCAAGATCATAACAGATTTGAAAGTTGTAGCCTTAAGAGTACATTCATCTTCTAACTATACATGTCTTGATAAACTGTAGAAAATACAGTACTGCCAGACGTGAGTGCTTTGGGGCACAAAATTTAAATCTATCTCTGAATCTTGCAGAATCAGATGTTTTCTTTTAATAAAATTATCGACTTTGCAACCTTTTATCCAAAATACAGGTGACTAACTAAAACCAAACCCCATTTTGGCATCTCTTTGTTTCCCTCTCCAACTTATTTTCATTTCCTGGGGAATGCCCTCAGGGTGATGATCCCAGACTTCTCTTTGTTTCAATTTAATTAATTTAATATTCCTTAGATCCAATAATCTACTTTTGACCTCTTGAGTGCAAGCCCTCTCTCACCCGAAAATAATATCCCATATATGAAACGTTCTAGTAAAGAGCTCCAGTACTATACTTGTTCATAAGCCTGACTGATGGATGATTGAATTTCACATTTTTCTCGATTTATCCAGGAATATAATGTTTGTTTGTGTGTTTCACCTATTAAATGGCAAGAAATTCTAAATGTAGCATTTTTCCAGTCACTGAATCCACTTATAAACTGATCTGAGTCTTCTTAGAAAAGTTTACTTACATCACAATAGACCTTTTTTGTAGTTTTTGAAAAATTTAACCAATTTCTGTCAATAACTTCTTCATTTCCCATTTAAACATTGACTTTGAAATAAATAATTGTTGTCGAGAACCATTAATCTGTACAGTTGATTTGACCAAATCTTTATCACTAAAATCAATGTTTTCCTGAAAAAATTTATTTCTGAGAGAGAATTCTTCATATCTTCAGAAACCTCCCAATTAGCTGGATTAGAACTATATGGTTTATCAGTTATAGAACTTACAGTTTGTCTCTGGAGAAACATAAGGATGATTGTTTGACTGGTTTCTCTAGTTGTGGCTCAGCTTGTAGGAGTAGGCCTACTGGCTTGCTTTGGGATATAGTGAAAACAGTATCAGCTTGGTTAGACTGTTCAGATTCAAAGTATTCAGAAATCGGTTTCACAACACTTGTCACAGCTTTTAATTTTTTAATTTGTAACTTTTGTTTTTCTGTCCCAGATAAATATACCCGCTTCATGATTGATTGTCTAATAATGTCTTACATGAAACAAATTAAAAAAAATAATAATGATCTATATAATAAGAGCGAAAATATGTTTGCTTGTCTTGAAAACATCGCAATATGTTTATGCTACACTGAAAAGAGCTGCAAAGACCGATGTAGTTTTAAAATGCATTTGCTGACCTTGCCAATCACATATGAATCACTCATAATTAAAATTATAATAATATTAATAGTAGTAGTTCAACAATACAATTTTTAATATTATGGCTAGAGTCTTCGAGGTCAAAGGGCCCTTAGGCTTAGCCTAGTTAGCCTACTGGGTAATACACCACTGCCTATTGCAAGGCTTATGAACCTTGACTCTCCTAACGTTGATGTACTCCGTCTGAAAATTTTTCTCCACTACCACTATATTCCTTTGCTTCTGCTACTGTTCCCCAAGCTCCTCTGACTTTGCATCTTTCTCTGAATATCTGTCCTCTTGCCATGAGTCCTTGCTATCTTCTCACCCACATGCCGAAGTTCTCTATATTGGAGACTTCAATGTACACCACAGTGAGTGGCTTTCTTCCTCTAACACTGATGTGGGAGGAAGTGAGACCATTGCTTTCTCTATTACTCATGATCTGGAATAAATTATCAAACATCCTAACCGTGTTCCCAATCGAAACGAACATGCAGCCTACACTCTTGACCTATTTCTTACTTCTAGCCCTTTAAACTACTACTATTCTGTGCTTTCCCCTCTTGGTAAATCTGACTACTCTGGAATCACAATCTCTTCCATTTTTGCTTCCCCTCCATCAATTCCTCCTACTTGTTGCGCCTTTGGCATTTCGAGCGTACCCAACGTGAAGAAGTCCGTAAATACCTCTTTGACTTCCCGTGGGATGACTACTGTTTTCGGTCCCTCAACCCTCATCAAATATTCCTATAAATTGCCGAGATCATAACCTCAGGAATGGAGGCGTTCATCCCCTCCTCTATGAAAACTTTTTCTCCCCCTAATCCTTGGTATAGCTGTGCTTGTTCTCTGGTTATTCAGGCCAGGGATCAGGCACACCAGTCGTACAAAACCTCTCCTACTGATTTAATTCACTCGGCTTTTATTGTAGCTAGAAATTGCTGTACTGCTCAGATTTGAAAGTCTAAGGCAGTGTTTCTCAACCTTTTTTAAATCAGGGCACACTTGTAGAGTAATTAAAACTCAGAGGCGCACTTAGTATATCAATAAAAGTATCCATAAAAATGTAAAATAGGAAATTTATAAAAAAAGGGTTCTTGAAATAAGCATGCATATCTAAGACATTACAATACATCATATCAAGTATGCTTGTGAAACCTGTGCTTAATGTGCTTTGGCAATTTTTTTTAATATTTGATCTATTTTTACATTTAAGGTTGGTAGTTGGTATATGTAGAAAATCCTAATTCACAGAGGTATGATGTGGAGAACTGCAATAAAATATTTAGTGCTTAATGAGTCTATAGTTCAATGTTGACAAGATATCAAGATTACCACAATATCATTTAAGGTAACAAAAGAGGCCAAAGTCATTAATTTTCAAGCAATTTTTATGTATCGAAAATGAACAGACCAAAAGTATCACACTAGACGAAAAAGGCGGCAATACAGAGTCAGTGTTGCCATAAAACAGAAAACCAAAACAATGTACAGTTCGTTATGACAAAAAGAAGCAAAATTATGGGATCAGTTTAGAACAACAAAAAGATTATTAATAAATAAAGTGAAAATATATATATCAATTAATAAATAAATTAATATATAAATAAAGAAGACATATATCATACCACTACAACACTCCAAATAAAGAAAGAAAATACACTATGCCACTACAACACTCCCCTGCCAGTACAGGAGTTATTAAGTTTTTAACACTGATAATAGAAAATATAGATATATATATGTGGAGACATACATACAAAAATACAAATTAGTAATATACATAATCAGGGTTACAATTAAATCTAACTCGACGAGATTTCGTAACAACAGATTGAGGGATTTTCTCTTCAATAACATCTTCGTTATCAATATTTTCAGGAATAGATGCATTACTAGGAATTAATGTATCAGAATCTGTGTCATTTGTGGAATTAGAATAAGAAAAATCATTATTTACACTTGGTTCAATCACATCAGAATTGACAGCTTCTGGCACAGAATCGTTATTTACAGTAGGTTCTGTCTCATTAGAACTGATAGTTTTTGGTATTGAGGCAGGTTTCAATCTATATACAGATACAGTAGTTAAATTTCCAGAAAGCTGACGTAGAATAAAATATTTATCACCACGTTCCACAACTTCAATTGGACCAAAGTAGGGAGCCTCTAAAGGGCGACGTACACGATCCACTCTAACCCAAACATGTGTACATGATTCAAGATCTTTTGGAACATAAGGTTTAACAGAGGATGAATGAAGGTATCCATAAGAGGATTCAGAAAAATCTAATTCACGCATTCGAGATACAAATTCAGAGACAATTTCTTTTTGTTGTGTAAAAGAAGGAATTTCAGTTGTTACCATGATTTTAGGACTAAGTAGCATACTTCCTGTTACCAAAGTAAATGGAGAAACTCCAGACTCTGTGGGGACACATCTTAAACCTAAAAGTACTATTGGTAAAGAAGCAAGCCAATCATCTTTACGTGCCATCAGAGATACTTTTAATACTCTATGTGATCTTTCAACCATGCCATTGGATTGAGGGTGATATGAAGTGGTACGTAGTCTATGAAATCCAATTATAGAGGAAAGTTGCTGAAATAATGCAGATTCAAATTGAGCACCTCTATCAGTAAAAACATATAATGGCACTCCAAAACGAGATACCCAACCTTTAATAAAAGCAAAAGCAACAGTGGTAGCAGAAATATCTGTGATGGGGATGGCTTCCAACCATCTAGTAGATCTGTCAATACAGGTAAGAACGTATTGTTCTGGTGCTATAAAAGACTGGCCAGGGACTTTACTAGGAGGGAGAGGACCAACAATATCTAAATGTACAAATTCAAATCTCCCAAAAGGTGCTGTAAAATTTGTAATAGGAGCACGGGTATGGCGGTGCACTTTAACCTGCTGACAAGAAGTACACTCTTTAGTCCAACTTCAAATATCTCGATCCATATTAGGCCAAAAGTACCTAGCTTTGATAAGGAGCGACGTACCTTTGACTCCTGGATGTGAAATGTTATGCATAAGTTGAAATACTGATTTACGACAAGCTAAGGGAAGAAATGGTCTTGGATGGGGTGTTGACACGTCACAATATAAGTCATGATTCTGAATTTTGAAAATTTTCAATATCTCTTTGTAATTAAGAATTTCTGTGTCAGTGGATTGGCTCTCAGCTATACTGGTTAAATCATGTAAGTCCACTGAGACAGAAGATACAGGTAATGGTCTGGAAAGACAATCTGCTACAACATTGTCTGCACCCTTGATATGTACAACATCTGATATACACTCGCTAATTAAAGACCAATATCGTTGCTGTCTATCTGACTTGGCTGTATGAGGATTCTTAAATGCAATAACAAAGGGTTTATGATCAGTAAATAAAACGGTTTCACGTCCTTCAATTACATGTTTAAATTTTAGTACAGCCAGATACGCAGCAAGCAGTTCTCGGTCAAAAGTAGAATAACACCTCTGAGTTTCTGATAATTTCTTTGAAAAGAATTGAATAGGGACAAATTTACCATCCTGAATTTGGTGTAACGCAGCTCCAGCTGCCACTTGGGAACAATCAGTCACCAGATGCAGTGGAGAATTACACTTACTAGTGAAATATGCAATGGTGCAAGTATTGTTAAGTGACTCTTTAGCACTTACAAAGGCAGATTCTGCTTCCGAATTCCATACTAGTTCTTTAGATTTAGGTTGTAATCTAATTAATTCGGTCAAAGGATATACAACATCAGCAAAATGCGGTACCATTTGTCTATAGTAATTGAGCATTCCTATAAACCTACGTAAGGCAGCAGAATCTGCTGGCTTAGGAAAATCAACAATATCTGTCTGTTTATGAGAACCAGGTTTTAAACCATTAGCAGAGATCAAATATCCTAAATATTCTATTTCATTTTTAAAGAATTCACATTTATCAATAGAAATTTTAAGATTATTAGAGCTTAGGATTTCAAATACTATATACAAATGTTTCTTGTGCTCTTCTGTATTCTCTGAAAATATCAGAATATCATCCAGGTAAATAAATACAAAATCAAGGTTTCTAAATAAATTGTCCATCAAACGCTGAAAAGTGGCAGGGGCATTCCGAAGACCATAAGGCATATATAAATATTCAAATAGCCCAAAGGGTGTGGTTACTGCTGTCTTTTCAACATCTGAAGGATTCATAGGGATCTGGTGATAGGCTTTTAACAAATCAATTTTACTGAATATCTTTTTCTTGTAAAGCTTTAATGACACACTACTAATATGTGGTAAAGGATATTTATCTGGCTTGGTCAAAGTATTAAGTTGCCTAAAATCACCACATACTCTCCCTCTCCTGGCTTAGGTTTAGGAACTAAATGAATGGGTGAAGCCCAAGGTGATTTAGAGGGTTGTACAATTCCCATATCCAACAATTGCTTAAATGCTTCCTTGGCGGCAGAATATTTGTCTGGAGCCAACGGACGACATCTAGCAAATGTCGGAGGAGAACTCCCTGTATCTATATAATGAAAAACATTAGAATTCTTGAAAGAATTATTAGCTGTAAGAGGCTTAACACAGGACAAGAGTGAGGGAAAATCTTGGAACAACTGTTGTACAGAATCAGGTAAATAGTTCAAATTATTAATCACATAAGAAACATCATGATTTGAAATATCACCTTTTACAGAACATTGTGTTATATTGTCATGTAAAGTTTTATTCTTACAATCAATAAACAATCCAAAATTGCAAAGAAAATCATTACCTAATAAAGGTGTACATACATCTGCAACAACAAATGTCCAGTTAACTCAACGGTGCAACTGCCGAATATCAAGGTCAAGAATAATTTCAGCATAAACTTTTATTGACTCACCAATGGCCGTAGAAATATTAACTACTGTTGGCCTTAATAAAATTTCTGAAGCATACTTATATGGGATAATGGAGACTGCAGCTCCTGTATCCACAGTGAAGACCATGTCACTACAACCAATTTTGGCTACAACCTGTCGAAAAGGCAGAACAGAAGTGGCCGTAGCTACAATTTTCTCTTCTGTCTGCTTTATTAGTTTTCTGAACTTGGAAAATTCCGTGCGGGCGATGAGGACCTAGACGTTGATGCTGGGGACGGCGCTCTAGAAGAATCCTTCATCTGGATATTTTGAGATTTATTCGGCCATTGGCACCACGGCTTGCACCATTTAGCCCGAGTTCCATAATATAAATGGGCACGACAAACTTTTAGACGTTGATTTTGATGGAACGGTAGCACTCCTAGGCCTACAGGTGGATTCTTGGAAATTGATACATACTGGGATGTACTAGCTTGACGAAAAACTGACGACTGATCAACAACATTGATGGGCTTAGCCCTATTATTATTTTGAGAAAATACAACTAGTTCATCTGCAAGCTTGCCTAAAGCTGGTAAATCCATATTTTGCTGAGAGGCTAAAACTGCCGAAATACTACTGGGAACTGCTTGCAAGAATTTATGTTTCACTAGGTCATCTGTTACTCCTAATTTAGAAGCAGTTCTGCGAATTTCTTCTAAATAAACTGAAAGCTTGCCATGCATTACTGTATTACTTATCAAATCATTGAAAAGTTCAGGCTTGGTCTGTTCAAAAAGATTTGTGAGGTATGCTTTAATTATATCATAGTCTCTCCTATTTAAAGTGTCTTGGGGAACACGTTCTACAACAGTAGGGGGCAAGGCAGATAACACATGGAAAAATTTTGTTTCACTGGATTTCACATTAGCTAAGCCATGTTGAACTTCAAGAATAGAAAACCACCCTGAAACGCAGGTGTCCATGAATGCAGGGGCTTTCACTGCTATGTGCTTGACAGCACTAGACTTATCATTATCAGAATTGGGCATTGTTTATGACAGCTTATATTGGAGTACAAATACTGAAAGAAACCTAGGCCTTGCCTACTGGTATGATGCTAAAGAAATTTTGTCACTTAGGCCTATCTTGTCAATTACAAATATCTTGTCACTCCTATATCTTATCACTACGGTGGTCACCACTTTATAGTTCAATGTTGACAAGATATCAAGATTACCACAATATCATTTAAGGTAACAAAATAGGCCAAAGTCATTAATTTTCAAGCAATTTTTATGTATCGAAAATGAACAGACCAAAAGTATCACACTAGACGAAAAAGGCGGCAATACAGAGTCAGTGTTGCCATAAAACAGAAAACCAAAACAATGTACAGTTTGTTATGACAAAAAGAAGCAAAATTATGGGATCAGTTTAGAACAACAAAAAGATTATTAATAAATAAAGTGAAAATATATATATCAATTAATAAATACATTAATATATAAATAAAGAAGACATATATCATACCACTACAACACTCCAAATAAAGAAAGAAAATACACTATGCCACTACAAGCCATTGCAGGATATTCTTCCTTGATGGAAATCCAATATTGATGAATGGGTATCTCTTTATGTTTGATTTTAAGATGTTCGTTGCAGTACTTAGGTGAAAGGATTACCGTCGATTCCTGTACTCGAATGTCATTATAGCTGCTTCTCACATGCTTTAGGACGGGTTGTTCTAAGATTTTATATCAACCATTCACGGGAGGAGAGAGAGAGAGAGAGAGAGAGAGAGAGAGAGAGAGAGGAGAGAGGATGAGAGAGAGAGAGAGAGAGAGGGAGAGAGAGAGAGGGAGAGAGAGAGAGAGAGAGAGAGAGAGAGAGAGAGAGAGAGAGAGAGAGAGAGAAGGATGAGAGAGAGAGAGAGAGAGAGAGAGAGAGAGAGAGAGAAGAGAGAGAGAGAAGAAGAGAGAGAGAAGAGTGAGAAGAGGCGAGAGAGAGAGAGAGGAGATTGAGAGAGAGAGAGAGAGAGATAATGACTGATTTAAATCCCTTAACTGAAGGGGAAAAGGGGAAAAGAATTATTCATTCCTTTTTAAAGATTAAGGAAATGAGCATCCAGTTTAATATATCAAATGACAAAGCCTTGACCTCAGACATAGGAGACACGTCCTATCCGTAATGTTTTTAGAAATACAGATTTTCATTTATATAAAATAATCATAAATTACTCTTTCATTAACTTGGGGTGCACCTGGCTACCTTTCAGGGAGCACCAGCTGAGAAAACGTTAGTAGAAGGAAAGTTGATGACTTCAACTCCTCTCCTACTAATGTGTCTGGTCTTTAGCCAAAAACTACTGTAATAAGTTTTCCCCCTCTCATTTGTTCTGATGGCTCTATAGCTTGATCTCCCACTCTCTTTGGCTCTCATTTTTCTGCCAACTCCTATGTAAACGATTCAAGCGAACCTGTCCCCCAATATTTACCCCTCTCTAATCTTATGCCCTTCCCTATCCTTCACGCCAAGTTCATAAGGTTCATTGCTCGCTAAAGTCGAACAAGACATCTGGTCCCGATGGCATCCCTGTAAGGTTCCTTAAGGAGTTTGCATATGAACTGGCTCCCGTGCTTTACCATCTTATTTGCCTCATTCTCTCAAACAGTATCTATCCTTCATATTGGAAGCAAGCTCTAGTGCAACCTCTTCCGAAGAAGGGTGACTGCTCTATTCCTTCAAACTAATGACCTATTGCCCTTACCTCTTCTATTGCTAAATTTTTCGAAACTATGCTCAATGCCCACTTCTTGAAATGTCTTGAATCTAATTCACTTATCTCCGATCACCAGTACAGCTTCTGCAAGGCAACATCCACTGAAGACCTCCAGTCCTATCTACTCAAGTATGATCATCTTCTCTGAGGATCTATGGGAAATCCTTTGTCGTCGCCCTTAATATATCTATGGCTTTTGACAGTCTGGCACAAGGTTCTGTTGGCCAAACTCCCTGCCTTGGCTTTACCCCTTCTCTCTGTTCTCTGATTTTCAATTTTTTTTCTTACCATTTTATATCTGTGGTTGTTGACAGTGCAACATCTAGCCCATTCCTTGTTACCAGTGATGTTCCACAGGGCTCTCTTCTTTCACCTACTCTGTTCCTTCTCTTCATCAACGATCTTCTTCAGTCCCCATCCTCCTCTCTTTTCCACGCCTTTGCCAACGATTCTACACTTCACTTTTTCTTTGCCTTTTCTTCACATCCTTCATCTGCTACTTGTAATCAGTCTCATATCACTCTTTCTTCTAATCTTGACTCCGATTTGCAGAGGGTATTTGATTCTTCTTCTTCTTCTTCGTCTACATCCCTTCCACCTTTACGTGGGGTCGATGTTTCTGGCCAGTTTTCTCCATTTGCTTCTGTCCCATACCTCATCACCCAAGAAACCTTTAGACCTCAGGTCGTCATTGATGCAATCCATCCACCTACGCTTTGGTCTCCCTCTCCTTCTCCAACCCTGTACAGTATATCCATTTCCATCACCCTCCTCCCAACATACTGTTCATCCCTCCTAACGACATGACCATACCATCTTAGTCTACTTTCTTGTATCTTATACGATATTTCTCTAACTTTTGAGGTACCTCTAATAACCTCGTTTCTGATCTCATCGCTTCTTGTCACCTCACACATCCATCTCAACATCCTCATCTCTGCCACATCCAGCTTTTTCTCTTGTGTCTTCTTTATTGCCCATGTCTCTGCTCCATACATCATCGCAGGTCTCACAACTATCTTATGCACATTACCCCTAAACTTAATCCCTATTCTCCTGTTGCACAGCACCCCAGACACTTTCTTCCAGTTCTTCCATCCCGCTTATATTCTGTGGGTTATTTCTGACTCTAGCTCACCATACCATCCTCTGCTACTGTTGATCCCAAATACTTGAACTTTTCAACTCTTTTCAACACCTTCCCCTGCAAATTGACCTCCCCATCCTCATCATTTCTCAACCTCAAGTACTCTGTCTTCTTCCTGCTGATTTTCAGTCCTCTATCCTCCATCACTCTTCTCCACTCCTCAAGCTTCTCCTCCACTACCTCTCGTCTATTGCTACACAGTACAATGTCATCTACAAAGAGCATACACCATGGAGACTGATCTCTAATACCCTGGGTTACTACATCCAAGACCAGATCAAATAGATATGGACTCAAAGCAGACCCTTGATGCAGACCAACATTTACTGAGAGACTTTTCGTCAAGCCCACACTGCTCTTAACATTTGCCTCTGCCCTCTCATACATATCTTGGATGATTCTTACATATTTCTCAGGGACTCCCTTTTCTCTAATACACCTCCACACCTCTTGACGTGGTACTCGATCATATGCCTTTTCCAGGTCAATAAAGACCATATGCAGTCCTTTCTGTTTCTCCCTATGCTTTTCCATCATTTGTCTCAAGGCAAATATGGCATCCACTGTTCCTCTTCCAGGCATGAAGCCAAACTATTCAACCCCAATTGTCACTACCTCTCTTAGCTTCTTTCTTGTTTTTCACCCATTCTTGCACTTCCTCATTCCACCATCATGACTCTTTACCATTTGGGGGTTTCCTTCCTGATGACATTCCAATTACCTCCTCACCAACCCTCAAAATCACCTTACTATTCTCTGTCCACCATTCTTGGACATCTTCATGCAACCTTATCGCTTCCAACACTCTTCCCTTAAACATAGCTCTCAGCTCTGCATCTTTCAATCTCCACCACTTTATCTTTGGGTCCATCCTCGGCTTCTTACTTTTCCTACATTTAATGAGCCTGCAATCAGTTACTACTAGCCTATGTGGCACTGCTACTCTCCCCATTTACTACTTTGCAGTTGCTGATCTCCTTCAGATGGTTTCTCCTACACAACAACAAATCTATCTGGCTCTCCCTTCCACCACTACTGTATGTAATCAATCTGTTTTACTTTTTCTCAAAGAATGTGTTGACCAATGCCAGATCAAATGCCACTGCAAAATCAATCACTCTCTTTCCCCCTCATTTCTCTCACCCACCCCCCTTGAACTCTACCTATCCCAGCCCTCCCAATTCCCAAGTGGCCATTTAGATCTCCTCCCAAAATTACCCTCTCCCTCATAGGAATTGTTCTAAGCTCCTGGTCCATCTCCTCCCAAAATGCATCCTTCACCTCCACTGTACAACCAGTTTGTGGGGCATAGGCACATACCACATTGACTACCATTTCTCCCAGTCCCAGCTTTAAACTCATAATTCTGTCACTCTTTCTATTCACACCAAGTAAGCTTTCCTTCAGGTCTTTGGATAGTATTATTCCTACACCATTCCTCATTTGCTTCACTATAGAACAATTTGCAACCCTCACCCAGTTCCCTAGCCTTATTTCCTTTCCACCTGGTCTCCTGCACACACAGCACTCCAATTCTCCTTCTCTCCATCAGGTCCACCAATTCTCGCCCCTTCCCAGTCATCGTCCCCACATTAAGAGTGCCAACCCGCAGCACCACCTTTGACACTCTCCCTCGAGCTTGCCTCTTTAACCCAGCCTGCCCATGACTGGGTAGCCCTTGCTGTCTTTCCGGAGGGGTCAGGCGAAGCCCCAACGCGTCGCCTAAGGGGAACGCCCTAGTATGGTGATTATTTTTGTTATCTGTACTGGCCATATTTTGGGTTTGGCAAAATTTTTATGGCCGAATGCCTTTGCTGATGCCAACCCTCCCCATCTACCCAGGCTTGGGACCAGCTCCAAGCTGAGGCTGGCTTGCCCCCCTTTTCTACTTAGGGCTAGGATGGTTGCCTTCTTTCGAAGGACTTGTTTTGGCAGATGTAATAGTTACCCTGAGTGTATGCCCTTACTAACCTCAGTCCGTGACGGGGCACAAACCCTCGACCTGCTGCCTCAGAGTCACAGACGCTACCATTTTGCCACGGAGACTACGCAGAGGGTATTTGATTGGGGCACCCAAATTTTAGTTAAATTTAATGCCACCAAGACAGTTTCCGGCTATCTCTTAATCTTCTCTTCCTGATAGCCCTATTGTCTTCGAAACTAAAGAAATTTGCCGTCATAATTCTATAAACATATTAGGAATCCATATAACCTCTAACTTGTCTTGGAGGAATCACATAATCCAAGTTTCTTAATCTGCATCTAAAAAAACTTGGGGTTCTGTTAAGTTTTTGTCATTACTTTTCCTCTTTACCCTTTACAGTTACTTAAATCTACAAGGGTCTAATGTGTCCCAGCTTAGAATACTGCTCACACATCTGGGGTGCTTCTTCATATACTTATCTCCTTGATAGGGTTGAATATAAGGCAGTCAGACTCATTAATGACCCTTCTCACACTTCTAATCTGGATTCTCTTAGCCATAAGGTATCATCCCTTTCTATTTTCAATCGCTAATACTTCCATTGCTGCTCTGATGAGTTGGTGAGTTGCAGCCCTCCCCCACTGCTGAGGCCGCATTACACTCGTCAAGTGGCCTTGTCACATAAGTACTGTGTGGAGATTTGTAGTTCTCAGATTGGCTGGTGCAGCTACTGCTTCTTCCAATCAACCTCCAAACTCTGGAATTCTCTTCTTCCTACTATCTTTCCAAATTCTTATAACCTATCTTCTTTCAAAAAAACGGATCTATTGTTATTTCAGGGCCTAATCCTGCCATATATCTAGGTCCTCAATATTTTGAGTATCCTATCAGCCTGTCCTTTTCCTTTGTGTATCATTAGCTCACCTCTACTTGTCCTTAACCTCTTTCTCAATGTTTTTTTCATGCTCGGGCCTTTGTTGATGAGGGCAGTTTTCTTGCCTGTCCCAGTGTCACTAAAATAAAATAAAAAAAAACTCTCTCCCAATTCTACTGCTTGGTTTTATATTCCAAACTCCCCTATTTTCATCAATACCTCCACTAATGCTTCCATTTTCCTCTTCCTCATCCTCCCACCATCCTTAACAATTTTCCCCATCAACAGTGATCTGATGATCTCGTGACTGTACCTTGTAATATATGAACATCTAGTAATTTATTCCTCATTTCTCTACTAACCAGCATAAAGTTAAGTACTGTAATGTTCTAGACTAAATTACTCTATTTATTAATGTGTACTTAAAAAGCTTACATTATGATAATATTCCCTTACACTACAACTCTTAAAGCAGTACCTCACAGACAATAAAAGAATGGCTAAGTGTGAAGATTGTGGCAGGAGAGCTTCAGTCTCCTGCTGGCCTTTTGTGCAGCAAGAATATAATAAGGGAAGCAGTAATATAAACCTATACAGTGAGTCATCGTTTAACGTCAGGGTTCAGTTCCTGACAGCTGACTTAAAAGTGGATTTCAACATTAGTCGGAATTCACCTAAAATCGAACCTATGTTAAATATAAATCTTTAAAACATTGGAAAAAACTCTATGTTTATAATCTTGGATAAAAAAATACTAAAACTAATCGTAATAGTATTACTTACCTTTAAAATTAACATTAATATATAGACATAACGTGTTCTCATTGTAAGACAGATATTGGAGAGGCAGGTGCTGAGGAGACTGGGGCAGGTGAGTCTGGAGAGGCAAAAGAGCATACAGTACAGTACATAATCTATAGAAAAATATACTGTACTGTAAGTTCTCATTGTAAGATACTGTATAATAAAACTACACTTATAAACATAAAAAATTATATAAAACTGTGCTTACTTTTACTCATGTGATTTGATGATCGTGGCCACAATCGTAATGGCTAATCCGAGACTGCAGCCAATGTTCACAGAAGATTCTCCCTTTTCAGCAAGGTTTACCACTTCAATTTTAATTTCCATAGTGATGGCTTTCTTTTCTTAGTGGCACTGACTTCAGAACTACCACTAATATGCTTGGGAGGTATAGTAAAGTCAGAACGAGTAAACACAACGAGAGAGCAGACGAAAGCACTACACAATATGGCGGCCGGGAATAAACTGAGTTGTTCTTCTCCCTCTCCTAATGCCTATTTCTTACACTACACTCAACAAACTATTTTGAATAAAATTGTATTTACAGCTATGTGCTTGGTATATTTCTTTTTAAATTCAGAATAATTTTTTAATATAACCAACTGAATATAAAAAAATAAATAAAGCTATTAATTTGATAAATACAAATACAGAACAGCTGTGTTTGCTAGCTTTGGATTCGTAGGTATTTTGAATAAAATCGTATTTACAGCTGTGTTTGGTATTTTAAATTCAATATAATTTTTCAATATAACCAGCTGTATATAAAAAAAATAAAGCCATTAACTTGATAAATACGAATACAGAACAGCTGTGTTGGTATTCATGTATATTTTGAATAAAATCATATTTACAGCTATGTGTTTGGTATTTTTCTTTTTAAATTCAGAAGAATTTTTCTATATAACCAACTGTATATAAAGAAAAAAATAAATAAAGCAATTAACTTGATAAATATGAATACAGAGTTGCTGTGTTTGCTACCTTTGTATTCGTGTGTATTTTGAATAAAATCGTATTTATAGCTATGTGTTTAATATTTTTCATTTTAAATTCAATATAATTTTTCAGCATTACCAACTGTATATAAAAAAATAAATAAATAAAGCTATTAACTTGATAAATACAAGTACAGAACAGCTGTGTTTGCTACCTTTGTATTCGTAAGTATTTCAAATAAAATCGTATTTACAGCTGTGTTTGGTATTTTTCTTTTTAAATTCAGAAGAATTTTTCTATATAACCAACTGTATATAAAGAAAAAAATAAATAAAGCAATTAACTTGATAAATATGAATACAGAGTTGCTGTGTTTGCTACCTTTGTATTCGTGTATTTTGAATAAAATCGTATTTATAGCTATGTGTTTAATATTTTTCATTTTAAATTCAATATAATTTTTCAGCATTACCAACTGTATATAAAAAAATAAATAAAGCTATTAACTTGATAAATACAAGTACAGAACAGCTGTGTTTGCTACCTTTGTATTCGTAAGTATTTCAAATAAAATCGTATTTACAGCTGTGATTGGTATTTTTCTTTTTAAATTCATTATAATCCTTCCATAAAATCAAATATATAAACATATAAATAAATAAAGCCATTAACTTGATGAATATGCATATAGCAGTACTGCTAGCTGTGTATTCGTGCGTATTTTGAATAAATTCGTATTTACAGCTGTTACTTTTTTCAAATTCAATATAACCAAATATATAAAGATATAAATATATAAATATAGCCATTAACATGATAAATATGAATACAGCAGTGTATTCCTCCGCCGTTCTCACAAACTATTTTGGTGCATGGTTTGAATTTACCGTACCAGGCAAGTAGGTCGAAAATTATTAATTATTTTTTGGCCTGTCATAACGGTGAAACGACATAAGTCGGATTGTACGTTATACGAGGACCTCTTGTAATTCCCCTCTCCCATTTGGTCACTCATTACAAGAGTGGGGAAGGCAAAGCTGGTTGTTGTCGGCCAATTTTGTCACTATTAATCCCATTGAATAAGGGTGGTCACAGACGGGTCAGAACTAGGGAATTAATGGCGGGCTCGAACAAAGGGCTTGTCACTTCCAGAGAGCTCTAATCACTCTGAAGGCATGACCATTATTAGTGTTAATTTAAATTTTAAGTTATTTTTTCAACAACACCTATTCTTGCAAGTTGTAATCATAGAGACAGAGCTGTCAATAGGCAATGTGATCTATACAGGTATATCTCACCCAACGTCGTTAATTGGTTCCAGGAGAGACGACTTAAGTCGAAAAACGGCTTAAATCGAATTAGCTTGTCTCTAGGCTAGCCTAAATATACAGATTTACTGTAGTAGTAGTACAGTATAGTTGGGTGGGATATGCCTTTTGCAACGGCTCCCAAGTCTTGGTTTTGCTTTGTTTGTGCGGTTTTTATTATTTGATTGCTTTTTCTAGAAATTCTTTTTATAAATTTTTGTCTTTCTTTGACGTCTTTTTCACTACAATATCTAAATAACAATATATTAGCATTTATTTCAATTTTCTTTTCTATATATGGTTGTGCTAAAAAACTATATTCTGTTCTTATTTGTGAATATGCTTCACAAAATAGTAGAAAATGTTCTAGGCTCTCTTCACATTGTTCACACGTTGGGCAGGTAGTATATTTATTTTTAAATTTATGTACAGTAAGCAAATTAATGAACTCTTATTATGCTGTTGGCAACAGGCTTAGCATGGGAAGTGCATGGTGGCCAGTGTTGCCAGATAAAGCGGATATTTTTATTTTCAAATGTATGGTGCATTTTAAGATATATATTAATTACAAGATGGTAGTACTGTAATTTAAATAAAAATGTATTTCATCTTTAAGATACTTGAAATAACGTACCAGCTTACATGTATGTTTTTTATATTTATCATTTCTCTCATTTATGTATTCTGGCAACACTGATGGTGGCAGTGAGGACAAGGAGGCATACGTTTTGTCACACTTCCGTATCAGCTGATGTGCCCACACACGCTATTTCCCTGACAATATTATATTAAAAATATGTTTGCTGTTTGTTCTTAAAGCTTTTATTCAATTTTCTTCATAATATCCGATTGCATTAAGCGGTAGGAGAGGAGTAGGATGCGGGAGAACGAACCTCTGTCGGCAAACGTGTTGCTACTTCCGTATCAGCTGATGCACCCTCACACGCTATTTCCCTGACGATATTATATTAAAATTATGTTTGCTGTTTGTTCTTAATGCTTTTATTCAATTTTCTTCATAATATCCGATTGCATTAAGCGGTAGAAGATGAGTAGGATGCGGGAGAACGAACCTCTATCGGCAAACGTTTTGCTACTTCCGTATCAGCTGATGCACCCTCACGCTATTTCCCTGACGATATTATATTAAAAATATGTTTGCTGTTTGTTCTTAAAGCTTTTATTAAATTTTCTTCATAATATCCGATTGCATTAAGCGGTAGAAGAGGAGTAGGATGCGGGAGAACGAACCTCTATCGGCAAACGTTTTGCTACTTCCGTATCAGCTGATGCACCCTCACACGCTATTTCCCTGACAATATTATATTAAAAATATGCTTGCTGTTTGTTCTTAATGCTTTTATAATATAAATTTTCTTCGTAATATCCGATTGCATTAAGCAGTAGAAGAGGAGTAGGTTGCGGGAGAACGAACCTCTTTCGGTAAACGTTTTGTTACTTCCGTATCAGCTGATGCACCCTCACACTCTATTTCCCGGACAATATTATATTAAAAATAACTTTGCTGCTTGTTCTTAATGCTTTTTTTTCAATTTTCTTCATAATATCTGATCATAGCCAGTTTATTGTCCAGCGTTATAGCATGACGCTTAGCACTTGCACTAGGAATTTTCTTAGGTGCCATGGGGGCAAATTATAAGGTCACAAATGAATGAGAATGAGAGTAGCCGATAAACGGACGTATAACGTGCACAAACTAATCAATTCAAAACAATAGCGGTTTTGCGGGAACGACGAGTGACAATGCCTAACGGTAGATATTGGAACTACTGTACTTTTTTTTAAAAGATTTTATATGCTTTTATTCTATTCTACAATAACATGATTTTATGTGCTTTTGTTTTCATTTATTGTACAGTAACATGATTTCATGTGCTTTTAATGGTTTTCTAGTGATACTATGATTCCAATATTTGTAGTGGACAGACGTAAAGTTGATTATAATGACGTAAACTTTTATTTTTTTTTTAATTTTTCCATATATTTTTTTGAAAATGGACATATAATTGAGAACGACTTAACTCGAAACGAATTAAGCCGAGGTATACCTGTACTCTGTTTCATAACTGGGTTTCTGATAATGCATAAACTGCATTACTAAAATAAATTGCAAAGATATATGAAATAAGCTATTAATTAGTGCCATTTTATTATGCAAGAAACAGAAAAATCTGTATCAAAATATGAAATGCAAACTTTATATTACATATAAACTTTGTTCGCTTTTTCCGCGTGTTTTTATCAGCAAAATTGCAATAACGCCCCTAAAAAATAATAGTAAAAAATACGAAATTCGTGAACAACACCCATGCAAAGAAATTTGATTTTTTTTTTTCATTTTAGTAAAAAATTGACCGCCTCAGAGGCACTTTTCCGCAATCCTTCTTCTCTTCTACCGCTTAATGCGATTGGATATTATGAAGATAATGGAAAAAAGGCATTAAGAACCAATAGCAAACAAATTTTCAATATAATATCGTCAAGGAAATAGCAAATTGTACAGTTATTTTTTTCTCTCAGCTGACTTCGTTTATGTTTAAATTTCGTGCAGCATGGTCTATATGTAAAGAAGATAGAATAATGTTTAGAACCAAAGAATATTAATATGTAATACACCTATAATCTTGAAAATTAGATAAACCCCAAACAGAGTGAGTAAATAAATATTTTATGAGTAAGATACTGTGCCTGAATAGTGATAAGGATTAACTGACACGGAAGCGGCAAAACGTTTGCCAATAGAGGTTCATTCTCCCGCATCCTCCTCCTCTGCTACTGCTTAATGCGATCGAATATTATGAAGAAAATTGCAAAAAGCTTTAAGAGCAAACAGTAAACAAACTTTCGATATAATATCGTCAAGGAAATAGTGTGCAAGGGTGCATCAGCTGATACGGAGGCAGCAAAACGTTTGCATCCTAGTGCTCACCGCCACCATGCACGTCCCATTATACTGTATGCCTGTTGTCCACCACATAATAGAGTACAGTACAGTATGTTAATTTTTGCTGTACAGTAAATCTGAATATCTTTTGTATACTCTTAAAAATAGATACAGGGCTTTCTGCTTTATGTACTTATAAAATATGTTTGTACTTATCTTATATCTTTGGCATAGTGTGTCTAAGTAAGGTTGTGGAACGTATCTATGCCCTTTATCATTGTTTCCTCGTTATTCCAAGAACAAGGTGTACATACTTATATGTAATAGATGTACAATGAATGAAAATAGGAAAACAAAGACTGACCATAATTTTGTGGCATATATTTTCTCGCTTAAATGTCTGGTTTCAAAGTAATCAGAACTCGTTTCTAAAACTACGAGTTCATGTTATTCTGAAATTAAGGACATTAAATTTCAACACATGGACAAGAATAAATTTATATTACTGTACTATGTATCTGAAAAAATCAACATTCAATAAAGTGCGAAATAAGAACGACACTAATTAAGAATTCTTGGTTGTTATATATCGTCATCATTGGGTGCCCTGAAGTCTCTCATTCTCAGCATATCCATGATGACTTCATTTTCGTCCTTTTCATCCTCGCAGACAGCAGTCTGTGCACCGTCTTCATCCAAGTCCTTGAGATGAAAAAAAAAAACTTTGGAAAAGAATATCAACAAAACATGTCATACAAAACTACTTGCAAAGTTTATTTTCCTTTTTTGACAGGAAATAGCATATAAGATTCCATGAAATTCATCAGTAATAGCCAGACTACATGAAACCTAATAACCTACTGTGTTTTTCCGTAAGAAACGATGTACGATACCCAAAATTCAACTTTGCAAAAAGAACTCTAACAAGTTAACTCACCAATTTAAATTCTTCCTCAACACATTTATCAAGGTTTAAGTCGTGGTCCAGTGGGTTGCACTCGTCTTCGTCGCAACTTCCTTCATTCTGAGACGTGGGCTTGCTCGTGGTATTTCCTTCAGTTTCTTGCACATCTAGGTCATTTTTTTCGACTGCTGGTGATGCCGTACTTCCACTGAACTTTTCCATGTACCGCTTGAAAACCCAATCTACTTCTTTTGTATTTTTAGCATTTTGATCACCTGTGTTTGTAGATGAAGGTAATTTTTTCCCTTCATCTTTTTTATCATCTTCCAATTCCATTGGTTCAGCTTTATAATTATCTTGAAACTGAGGTACTGGTTTAATTTTGCTACTGTTTGGGAGGCCCATGGCAATGGAGGTTAGTGGTAATCTTGGCAATGAAGCTGCATAAGGATGTGATGGCCTTATGAGATTGCTACCCACGTTGCAATACGCAGTTGGCATGGGTAATACATTCAATGGAGTACCAGAGAGGGGTACAAACATCTTTGAGTAATCATAAATTGCTTTCTTATTCCCTTGGCTATCCCCATTACTGCTATCATCTTGCTTCTTTTTATGCTGATAATCTACAGAATTTTTAGTTAAGCTAGTTGATAGTGTCTTCCAGTTAATTTCCTCAAATATGTGCAACAGATGGCTTCGTATTTCGTCTAAATCACGAGCCGGTTGTTCGGGGTCCAAAGCTTTATATATCGAACGATTTTCTTGTAGCAATTTTTGAAGGTTCTCACCATAAGCATCATTTTCCTTTCTAATTTTGTTATTAGCTTCCAACAGTTTTTCGGCGCATTCTATGCTAGGATTAGTCACTGGAGGCATGACAGGAGCCCCGACTGGAATACCCGAATACGGAGTAATAACAGGAAGCGTTAGCTTAGAGGGAGTTTCCAAGAGCTTTCTCACAATTGCCGCTTGATTCTTGTGGACAAGAATGGCGTTCTCTTTAGTTGAGGATTTGGTATATCCTAGGTTGCTTTCATTGTCTTCCAGTAGTTTCTGAAACTGTGTTCTGACTAAGGTGGCTATTCTCATGGAAAATAATTCTTTGTTGTAGTGAAGAAAAGGGCATTTCACAATATTACAGGTATCCAGTAAATAATCCTGAAATAAAAAAATATTGAGTATTATTATAAAGTACTTTCATTATATAGTGTAGCATACAGAATACACAAAAACCATAAAACTGAAAACCCCCCCCAGAAAGGTTCTATAATTAAGTCCAATACATTAAGGCATAATTTTAAAAGTTACTGTTAAAATGCATCGCAATAAGAATAAGTTTACATCTGATAAAAACAAAAATTCAAGAATAAAGATTATAAACACCGTCTTCCCTTATAATCTTCTTTTTCGTATATATATATATATATATATATATATATATATATATATATATATATATATATATATATATATATATATATATATATATACAGTGTTCACCCCCTTATTGCGGTAGTTCAGTTCCGGGACCCGGCGCAAACCAGGAAAACCGCGGAGTAGGATCAGCCTATATGTACATAGATATTTTAATTTATTTTTACGCTTACACTGTATAAACCCTCCCTGTACTATTAACAAACCACCCTTTACTTCATAAATAACAGCATGCAACGTAAATTTATATGAAAGTGATAGATAAAATTACGGTGAATGAAGTGGTAATTACATGACATACTCATTTACAATTCTTCTTAAGTTTACGTACTGTATAAACCCTGCACTGTTAAAAAACATGAACTATCTCATGTAGGTGAGAGCTACTGGAAAAATAAATATATATGCTAGCTCACGTAGCTATCGGACACTACATATATCGCATGATGCAATACTGTGAGTTATACTGGACGTACGTATATCTAAATTTATGATTTTTACTATTTTTTACTGTTTTATTATTCTTAGGCTAGGAAATACTTGTTTTATCAATAAAATAATGAAAATTTTAATATTCACTGGGTCACGTAGGTGAGAGCCTTTGCGTTTTCCGAAACACTGATACCGGTATCGTATTTTACGGGGTGCAATACTGTTTACTATTTTTTACTGTTTTATTAATCTTAGGCTAAGAAATACGTTTTTTTATCAATAAAATCATGAAACTACTGGAAATATAAATATATATGCTAGCTCACGTAGCTATCGGGCACTATTTAGCATGATGCAATACTGTGAGTTATACTGTACGTACGTACGTATATCTAAATATATGTATATGCTAGCTCACGTAGCTATCGGACACTACATATATCGCATGATGCAATACTGTGAGTTATACTGTACGTACGTACATCTAAATTTATGTTTTTTACTATTTCTTACTGTTTTATTATTCTTAGGCTAGGAAATACTTGTTTTATCAATAAAATAATGAAAATTATAATATTCACTAGGTCACGTGGGTGAGAGCCTTTGCGTATTCCGAAACACTATACCGGTATCGTAATTTATGTGGTGCAATACTGTTTACTATTTTTTACTGTTTTATTATTCTTAGGCTAAGAAACACGTTTTTTTTATCAATAAAATCAAGAAACTACTGGAAATATAAATATATATGCTAGCTCACGTAGCTGCGACCCCAGTACATTGTACGCTATCGAACACTATTTCGCATGATGCAATACTGTGAGTTATACTGTACGTACGTATATCATTCAGTTATTAGTTCATGTATATTAATTTAAAATTCATTTACTCATTTGACGATTGTACAAAATATATTGTATTTATTCATTGTAATTTGGACCAAATATTCCTTTTATAAAGATTATACTTTTCAAAAGAGGTGGTCAATAAACATATCTATCTAAATTTATGTTTTTTACTATTTTTTACTGTTTTATTATTCGTAGGCTGGGAAATAAATTTTTTTTTTATCAATTAGATGAAATTTTTTTTTCAATAAAAAAATGAATTCTGAGAATTTTTTTTTTATTTTAATATTTTTGCATATACCCATAAAATAAAATAATAATTTATAGAAAAAAAAACCGCGATACAGTGAGAACGCGAACCAAGAAATGCGAATAACCGGGGGAACACTGTATGTATATATATATATATATATATATATATATATATATATATATATATATATATATATATATATATATATATATATATGTATACAGCAATCCCTTGCTCTATCGCGGATTTTTTTTTGGAAAAAAAAAAAAAAAAAAAAAAAAAAAAAAAAAAAAAAATCCCCAAGATGATGACAACAGGATGGGCCAAAAAATTATAAAATAAAACAGCCTTTATCAGGCTGTAAAGAGAAACAGAGATGAGTGTGTAATGACCTGTCAGATGTGAAGGGATTATAAAAGGTGTGTAATGAATATCCAGCTCTCTGCTGGGATTTAATATACCTCTGCATTACTTTCATGATGTCTATTCCAATAATTCTCCTTAGATCTTATTATTATTATTATTATTATTGGCAACAATAATTTTCCTTTGATGATGATTGTGGAGATTATTATCATCATCATTATTATTATTAACGGCTCATCATTGTTTGTACATCTGTTTGTTTATTTACTTTAAGAACTGTGTACAGTGCCCCTCCCTTGTTGGCTGGGACAAAGAGAGTGTGGGGGGTTGGGTAGAATAGAATGCTGGAGAGAGAGAGAGAATAGAATGCTGGAGAGAGAGAGAGAGAGACATCTTTAATTAACTCTTGTTCATTCAACCAAAACTACATTATTTATTGTAAAAATAATGGTTTAATTACAAATTCGTAATAATACTGAAATTAATAATAATAATCTCCACAATCATCATTAAAGGAAAATTATTGCTAATAATAATAATATCTAAGGAGAATTTTTGGAATAGACATCATAAAAGTAATGCAGAGGTATATTAAAACCCAGCAGAGCTGGATATTCATTACACATCTTTTATAATCCCTTCACATCTGACAGGTCATTACAAGGGTGAGAATTAATAAAGTTTTAAAAATTCATGATCAAACCAGAACTCGTAATGGGTAATGGATTTGAGCTTGATAAATTTAGGTTCAGAAGGGAAATTAGTGAAAATTGGCTTGGTAATACCGTAGATTCCTAGTAGGATAATAAATGCCAATATATATACAGTGATTCTTTGCTGAATCGTGTTTCTTGGCTCGCGTTTTCACTGTACCGAGATTTTTTTTTGGCAAATTTTTGTTTTTGTTTGGGTATATGCAAAAATAAAAAAATAAAAAATTTTCAGTATTTTCATTTCTTTTTTTGAAAAAACATTTTTCACTATCTAATTGATAAAAAAAAAATTATTTCCCAGCCTACGAATAATAAAACAGTAAAAAATAGTAAAAAAACATAAATTTAGATATACAGTGTTCCCCCGGTTATTCGCGTTCTCACTGTATCGCGGGTTTTTTTTTTTTTTTTTGGGGGGGGGGGTATTGTGACACCAGGCTGGGCCAAAAAATGATAAAATAAAGCAGACTTTATCAGGTTGTAAAGAGAAACACAGATGGAGAGTGTAATGACCTGTCAGATGTGAAGGGATTA
>JAXCGZ010002060.1:20000-27500 GCA_037179515.1 Halocaridina rubra | reverse complement strand
CAGTGATCCCCCGCTGGATCGCGTTTCTTGGTTCGCGTTTGAACTGTACCACTTTTTTTTTTTTTTTTTGGCAAATTATTTTATTTTATTTTTTGGGTATATGCAAAAATATTAAAATATTAAAAAAATAAAAAATCTCAGTATTTTCATTTTTTTTAATTGAAAAAACATATTTCATTATCTAACTGATAAAAAAAATTTATTTCCCAGCCTACGAATAATAAAACAGTAAAAAATAGTAAAAAACAAATTTAGATATACGTACGTACAGTATAACTCACAGTATTGCATCATGCGAAATAGTGTCCGATAGCGTACAATGTATTGGGGTCGCAGCTACGTGAGCTAGCATATATATTTATATTTCCAGTAGTTTCATGATTTTATTGATAAAAAAAACGTATTTCTTAGCCTAAGAATAAAACAGTAAAAAATAGTAAAAAACATAAATACTAACAGTATTGCAACATGTAAAATACGATACCGCTATCAGCATTTCGGACAAAGGCTTCCACCATCTTCCATTGTCTCGCCTCACTCGTGTGCGCCATTCACGTTTTGCTCGTGATTATTTTACTCGCATATTTTAACCTTTGCAATGCCTCCCAAGCATCCTTCATCTTCTAAGGCTTCTTGTAGTGAGCCTAAGCGGCAAAGGAAAATGTTAACCATAACAGATAAGGTAAGTTTACCTATCACGTACATATAAATTTACGTTGCATGCTGTTATTTATAAAGTAAAGGGTGGTATTTTAACAGTGAAGGGAGGGTTTATACAGTAAACGTAAAAATAATTGTAAAATACCTATGTACGTGAGTATGTCATATAAATTTACGCTTGCATGCTGTTATTTATGAAGTAAAGGGTGGTTTGTTAACAGTACAGGGAGGGTTTATACAGTTTATATGGTGTAAACGTAAAAATAAATTAAAATATCTATGTACATATAGGCTGATCCTACTCCGCGATTTTAGTTTCGCGCCGGGTCCCGGAGCCGAACCCTCGCGATAATGGGGGGATCACTGTATGTATGTATGTATATATATATACATATATATATATATGAATGTGACACCGGGACAGGCAAAAATTGCCCACAACAATAGAGGCCCAGGCACGAGAAAACACTCAGACGAAGAAAAAGAAATAGGTTAAGGACAAGGCAGAGATGAGGTACTGCTACACAAAGGGAAATGACAGACAAAAAATAGTTAAAGTACAGAGGACCTAGAGATATGGAGTATTAGGCCCTGAGATGACGACAGATCCGCTTTTTGCAGAAAGCTAGGATAAAAGAATTTGGAAAGACAAAAGGAGGAGAGTTCCAGAGTCTGGAGGTAGATGGGAAGAAGCAGTTGCTGCACTGACCAAACCACGAACTATAATTCTCCACACAGTACCTGCGAGATGAGGCCGCTTGGCGAGTGCTATAGGGCCTCAGCAGTGGGGGAGGGATGCAACTCACCACAGCAGCAACAGAAAAGAGAAAGGATGATACCTTAAGGCGAAGAGAGAGAGAATCCAGATTAGAAGTAAGAGAAGATTCATCAATGAGACTGACTGCCTTAGATTCAACCCTATCAAGGAGATAAGTATAAGATGAAGCATCCGAGATGTGTGAGTAGTCGTCTAAGCAGGGAAGGATAAGACCTTTATAGATTTTAAGTAACTGTAAAGAGGAATAGCAATGACAAAAATGAAACAAAACCTCCAATTCTTTGGATGAAGATTTAGAAATTTGGATAATGAGATTCCTCCAAGACAAGTTAGAGGCTAAATGGATTCTTAATATGTTGATAGAATTAAGAGGGTAAATTTCGTTAGTTTCGAAAACAATAGGGTTATCAGGATAAGATAAAGAGATGGCCAGAAACTGTCTTGGAGGCATTGAATTTAATTAAATTTTGAGAGCCCCACTCAGATACCCTCTGCAAATCGGAGTTGAGAGTAGAAGAAAGCGTGATACAAGACTGTTTACGAGTAGCAGATGAAGGTTGTGAAGAAGAGGCAGAGGAAAAGCGAAGGGTAGAATAGTCAGCAAAGGCATGAAGAAGAGAGGATGGGGATTGTCGAAGATCATTGATGAAGAGAAGGATATGAGTAGGTGAAAGAACAGAGCCCTCTGGAACATTACTAATAACAGAGAAAGGGCTAGATGTTGCACCATCAGCAACTACATATATACATCGGTCAGAAAGAAAACTGGAAAGCCAGGGACAGAGAGAAGGGGTAAAGCCATACGCAGGGAGTTTGGACAACAGAGCCTTGTGCCAGACTCTGTCAAAAGCCTTAGAGATATCAAGGGCAATGACAAAGGATTCCCCATAGTTCCTCAGAGAAGATGACCATACATGAGTAAGATAGGACAGGAGGTCACCAGTGGATCTTGCCTTGCGGAAGCCGTACAGGTGATTGGAGATAAGTGAGTTAGATTGAAGGCGTTTCAAGAAGTGAGCATTGAGCAATTTAAAAAACTTTAGCAATAGAGGAGATTAGGGTAATAGGTCGGTAGTTTGAAGGAATAGAGCGGTCACCCTTCTAAGGAACATGTTGAAGTCTAGCATGCTTCCAAGATGAAAGATAGATACTGGTTGACAGAATAAGGCGAAAAGACGGCAAAGCACAGGAGCCAGTTCATCTACAAACTCTTAAGGAACTTGCAGGGATACCATCGGGACCAGATGCTTTGTTGGTCTTTAGTGAGCGAAGATGTTTATAAACTTTGCGTGAAGAAAGGATAAGGGAGGGCATAGGGTTAGAGAGGGGTAAAGATTGAGGGACAGGTACGCTGGAATCGTTTATGGTAGAGTTGGCAGAAAAATGAGAGCCAAAGAGAGTGGCTTTGTCAGTGGGAGAGCAAGCTATAGAACCATCAGAACGAATGAGAGGGGGAAAGTTTGAGTTACAGAAGTTTTTGGCTAAGGACCAGAAACTAACTTTCCTTCTTATAAATGGAGCCTTAAACCTTTGAATCTGAGCAGTAGATATTCTTAGCAACACTCAAAGCAAAACAAGTAAAATCAGAAGGAAAAGCTTGGTAGGAATGGAGTGCCTTATCCCTGGCCTGAATAGCAATGGAGCAGACATGGTCACACCAAGGTCCAGGGGGAAAAAAGTTTTAATAGAGGAGAGGATGTACGCCTCAATTCCTGACGTTATGATCTCAGCAACTTTTATGGCTACCTAATAAGGGTTGCAGGACCGAAAGCAATAGTCATCCCATAGGAAGTCACACATATCATATCATTGGGTATGTTCACACTGCCAAAGGTGGCACTGAGTAGGAGGAATTGATGGAGGGGGAGCGAAAATGGAAGAGATTTAGATCACAGCGTGGTCAGATTTACCAAGAAGGGAAAGCACAGAATAGGATAAGTTTGAAGGGTTAGAAATAAGAAATAGTTTAAAAGTGTTGGCTGCATGTTCATGTTGATTGGGGACACGAGTAGTATGTTTGATAACTTGCTCCAGATCGAGAGTAATAGAGAAAGCAAGGGCCTCACTCCCTCTCACATCAGTGAGAGAAGAGTTAAGCCACTCACTGTGGTGCACATTGAAATCTCATATATAGAGAACTTCAGCATGTGGGTGAGAAGATAGCAAGGACTCATGGCAATAGTATAGATATGCAAAGAAAGACACAAGGTTGGAGGAGTTTGGAGAACAATAGCAGAAGCAAAGGAATATAGTGGTAGCGGAGAGATAGAATTTCAGCCAGAGAACATCAAAGTCATGAGATTCAAGGTCCATGAGCCTTGAAATAGGAAAAATAGTGTTGCAGCAGGCATATATCCCACCTTTAGAACAAAAACAAAAATACAGGTTTTAATGAGAGATTTGAAATGGATAAGTGGAAGTATGGCTAGACAGCTGGGTTTCAGAGAGAAGGAAGAGGTTAGGGAGGGAAGTACCCAGGTGCTATTCCACAGACGAAAGATTAGAGTTCATACCACAAATGTTAGAAAAGTGAAGAGTGAAAGAGGTAGATCTATCAGGAGGTGCAAGGTTAAGGGCAGAATCATTACTACCAACAGGCGTGTCTACTCTCATGCCAGTAGAGGAGTCAACAAGATCTCTAGAGATTCTTAGCACCTCTCTATGCCATGTACTGTGGATATTCCAAAATTATAGCAAAAATGAGGAAGAAGAGAGCAAAAAGAAACAGATATGGTGAGTGTTGTGACTTGTCAAATGCAATGGGATAGCAAGAGATGTGTAATGAACCACCAAAATATTTGGTGTACATGTAGGCATAAGGAAAGAACTGCGCCTGAAGGAAGACTCAATCCGGAGCTGTCTATACCAATCCTAGCTGAATCCATAATACCTTCAGTCGTAATATTTCAACGAGCAGCAGGTGCCATGGTCAACATATACACTCAGTGTATTTTAAACAGTGTTTAAAATACGTGAAATTGGAATAACCCCCCCAAAAATAATAGTAAAAAAAGGCAAATTACACGAATATCACCCGCCCAAAAAATTAGGATTTTTTTTTCTTTCATATGAGTAAATAATCGACCGCCTCGGAGGCACTTTTCAGTCATGCTGTCATGTGCTTCAGCGTCTCTTTACCCAGCATACTGCGTGGATATATTGCTACATCTAACTGTGTTTGTGTTAAGGTTTGTACATCGTCAGGGAAAAAGCGCGTGAGAGCGCATCAGCTGATACGGAGACGGCAAAACGTTTGCAGATAGAGGTTTGTTCTCCCGCATCCTCCTCCTCTTCTACCGCTTAATGCGATTGGATATTATGGAGAGAATGGAAAAAATGCATTAAGAACAAATAGCAAACAAACTTGCCATATAATATCGTCAGGGAAAAAGCGCGCAAGAGTGATTCAGCTGATACGGAGACAGCAAAACGTATGCAGATAGAGGTTCATTCTCTCACATCCTCCTCCGCTTCTACCGCTTAATGCAATCGGATATTATGGAGAGAATGGAAAATATGCATTAAGAACAAACAGCAAACAAACTTGCCATATAATATTGTCAGGGAAAAAGCGTGAGAGAGTGCATCAGCTGATACGGAGGTGGCAAAACGCTTGCAGATACAGGTTCATTCTCCCGCATCCTCCTCCTCTTCTACTGCTTAATGCGAATGGATTTTATGGAGAATAAAAAAATGCATTAAGAACAAACAGCAAACAAACTTGCCATTTAATATCGTCAAGGAAAAAGCATGCAAGAATGCATTAGCTGATATGGAGGCGGCAAAACGTTTGCAGATAAAGGTTCGTTCTCCCGCATCCTCCTCCTTTTCTACCATGTAATGCGATTGGATATTATGGAGAAAATGGAAAAAATGCATTAAGAACAAACTTGCCATATAATATCGTCAGGGAAAAAGCACGCGAAAGGAAAAACATTTGTAGATAGAGGTTTGTTCTCCTGCATCCTCCTCTTCTACCGCTTAAGTTACATGCTCACCGCCATCATGCACATCCCAGTGTATGCCTGTTGCCCACCACATAATAGTGTGTGTTAATTTGCTTGCTGTACAGTAAATCTGATTATCTTTTCAATAAAAATAGCTACAGTACATATTTTCCTGCTTTGTTATGTACTTGTAAAATGTTTTACTTATCTTATATCTTTGGCATAGTGTGTCTATGGACGGTTGTGAAATGTATCTATGCCTATTATTATTGTTTCTTATGGAAAATGACTCATTACATTAAACGTCACTTTTGAGAACCTATCTTCGCGTTATTCCAAGAACTGGGTGTATACACTCAGCTCGTTTTTTACGCATTGTTATAATACATGAAATTGGAGTAACACCTCCAAAAAATAATAGTAAACAAAATACGAAATGCACGAATAACGCACGCATTAAAAATTCGAATTTTTTTTTCTTCATTTTAGTAAATAAGCAACCGCCTCAAAGGCACTTTCCCACCATGCTGCCATGTGCTTTAGTATCTCTTTACCCAGCATACTGCGTGGATATATCGCTTGTTCTAACTGTGTTTGAGTTAAGGTTTGTGTTTCCTGTGCTTTTATATTTTACAGATTATATACTGTACTATCATGGCCAGTAAACGCCCAGGAAAAGACTGTGGAAGTGCTTCTACTCCTAAAAGAGCGAGAAAGGCAATAAACCTTGAAATAAAACTGCAAGTGTTGGCCCGTTAGCAGCGTGGTGAAAGTACGGTGGACATTAAACAGGCGATGCATCTCAGTGAAAGCACACTGCGCACTATCCGTGAAAATGCGTAAAAAATAAAGAAAAGAGCAAAAGCTGGTGTTAGTTTAACTGCGGCTAAGTCTTCACATGTGCGATCGGATATTATGGAGAGAAACAAACTTGCCATATATCGTCAGGGAAAAAGCGTGTGAGATTTATGAGCACTTGAAATTCCAGGTGGAAGAAAATACAAAACGAGAGCTCAACAGCTGATACGGATGCAGCAAAACGGTTTCCTGCCGAATTAATGGCCATCATAGAGGAAGGGGGATAAACAGCAAAGCAGATTTTCAATATGGACGAAACTGCTTTATTCTGGAAACGAATGCAAGAAAGGACGTATAATTCCAAAGAAGAAAAACGTGCTTCAGGATATAAGACAGCAAAAGATCGCTTTACCCTACTGATTGGTGCTAACGCTGAGGGCGACATGAAGCTGAAGCCTGTAATGATTTATCATTAGGGAAATCCTCGTGCGCTAAAGGGTTACTATAAAGAGTTACTTCCAGCACACTGGAATTCAAATAGGAAAGGATGGATGACTAGGAGTATTTTTAATGATTATTTCTTGACAGGTCTCCCATACGAGTTAGAAATTTATTGCAAGAGTCAGGATATACCCTTCAAACTTCTTTTCGTTTTGGATAATGCTCCTTCCAACCCTCCGTCAATCGCCGATCTTCATCCGAATATAAAAGGTGGGTTTCTGCCTCCAAATACAACTTCACTACTCCAACCAATGGACCAGAGGGTATTGCAGATGCTGAAATCTCATTACCTCAAGGATTGTTTAAAAGACCTCAATTTTTCCACCTTATAGAGACTGCCTTGAATATTTTGGATAAGAGCGATCCTAATATAGTGTGTGCAGGCTTGACATCTAGAAAGGTCATGCATGATATTTCCTGCTACAATAAAAATTTAAAAGAAAAGAGGAGGATTGCACGGCAGGTAACTCTTGATGCTTACTTCTTAGTCAAAAGAATTGATTTTGATGACCCTCAGCCCAGCACATCTAAGCAGTATGAACCCCGACCACTATCAGGGGTTAGCTCCCCCCATTCCTCCTCCCTCTACTACCATTTAACTCACCTTCTCAATGCCACCCCGCTCGTTCCAGTATGACTGTTGCCCATCGTATATAGATTGAGTACACCTCTGTAATCTTTTGCATTTTTTTTATGTTATGTTTTTAATATCATTCTACAGTATTATATTCAGGCATTGCATAATTAAAAAAAAATGAGCTTTCTTGTGTTGTTTTTAATTTTTTAATGGTAGCTTTATTTTTGCATCTAGGGGTT
>JAXCGZ010002060.1:7500-15000 GCA_037179515.1 Halocaridina rubra | reverse complement strand
GCTTTGGCGCAATAACTTAATAAAATATTATAAATAATCTCTCTCTCTCTCTCTCCAACATTCTATTCTACCCAACCCCCCACACTCTCTTTGTCCCAGTCAACTAGGGAGGGGCACTTTACACAGTTATTAAAAGTAAATAAACCAACAGATGTACAAACAATGATGAGACCTTAATAATAATAATAATGATGATGATGATAATAATTCCACAATCATCATCAAAGGAAAATTATTGTTGCCAATGATGATAATAATAATAATAATAATAATAATAATAATATCTAAGCAGAATTATTGGAATAGACATCATGAAAGTAATGCAGAGGTATATTAAAACCCAGCAGAGAGCTGGATATTCATTACACATCTTTTATAATCCCTTCACATCTGACAGGTCATTACACTCTCCATCTGTGTTTCTCTTTACAACCTGATAAAGTCTGCTTTATTTTATCATTTTTTGGCCCATCCTGGTGTGCAAAAAAAAAAAAAGTGAGAACGAGAACCAAGAAACGCAAATAACCGGGGTAACACTGTGTGTGTATAAATATATATATATATATATATATATATATATATACATATATATATATATATATATATATATATATATATATATATATATATATATATATCTATATATATCTATATATATATATAGTGTTACCCCAGTTATTCGCGCATCTTGGTTCGCTTTCTCACTCTATTGCGTTTTTTTTTGGATAAATTATTATTTTATTTAATGGGTATATGCAAAAATATTAGAATATTAAAAAAAAAATTCTCAGTATTTTCATTTTTTTTTTATTGAAAAAAAAAAAAAAAAACATATTTCATTATCTAATTGATAAAAAAAAAATTATTTCCCAGCCTACGAATAATAAAACAGTAAAAAATAGTAAAAAACATAAATGTAGATAGATAGATAGATACGTTTATTGACCACCTCTTTTGAAAAGTACAGTATAATCTTTACAAAAGGAATATTTGGTCCAAATTACAATAAATAAGTACAATAGATTTTGTACAATCATCAAATAAGTAGATGAATTTTAAATTAATATAGATTGTACTAATAACTGAATGATATACGTACGTACAGTATAACTCACAGTATTGCATCATAAGAAATCGTGTTCGATAGCGTACAATGTATTGGGGTTGCAGCTAGCATACATACTTATATTTCCAGTAGTTTCATGATTTTATTGATAAAAAAACGTATTTATTAGCCTAAGAATAATAAAACAGTAAAAAAAATACTAACAGTATTGCAAATGTAAAATACGATACCGCTATCAGCGTTTTGGACAAAGACTTGTTCAGTCTAACTCACGTTTTGCTTGTGTTCGACAGCGTACAATATATTGGGGTCGAAGCTACGTGAGCTAGCATATATATTTTTATTTCCAGTAGTTTCATGATTTTATTGAAAAAAAAAAAAAATGTATTTCTTAGCCTAAGAATAATATAACAGTAAAAAATAGTAAAAAACATAAATACTAACGGTATTGCAACATGTAAAATACCATACCGCTATCAGCGTTTCGGACAAAGGCTTCCACCATCTTCCATTGTTTCGCCTCACTTGTGCGCGCTATTCATGTTGTGCTTATTATTATTAATATGTTTTGCTTGTGATTTTTTTACTCGCATATTTTAACCTTTGCACTGCCTCCCAAGCATCCTTCATCTTCTAAGGCTTCTTGTAGTGAGCCTAAGTGGCAAAAGAAAATCTTAACCATTGTAGATAAAGTGAAACTCTTGGATATGTTGAAAGAAGGAAAAAAGTTTGTGGATGTCAGCCGCTATTTTACGTAAACATAAAAATTATTGTAAAATACTGTACCTATGTATGTCATGTCATCATCACCTCATTCATGGTAAGTTTTCCTATCACTTTCATAAAAAAATTACGTTGCTTGCTGTTATTTATAATGTAAATGGTGTTTTTTTTAACAGTACAGGGAGGGTTTATACAGTGTAAACGTAAAAATACATTAAAATATCTATGTACATATAGGCTGATCCTACTCCACGGATTTCCGGGTTCGCGCCGGGTCCCGGAACCGAACTACCGCGATAAGTGAGGCAACACTGTGTGTATATATATATATATATATATATATATATATATATATATATATATATATATATATATATATATATATATATATATATATATACAGTATATGCATATATATGTATATACAGTGATCCTTCGCTCGATCGCGTTTCTTGGCTTGCGTTTTCACTGTACCACGATTTTTTTTGGCATTTTTTTTTTTTGGGTATATGCAAAAATATTAAAATATAAAAAAAAAATTTATTTTCATATATTTAATTGAAAAAAACATATTTCATTAGCTAATTGATAAAAATAAATTATTTCCCAGACTACGAATAATAAAACAGTAAAAAATAGTAAAAAACATAAATTTAGATATACGTAATGTACAGTATAACTCACAGTATTGCATCATGCGAAATAGTGTCCGATAGCGTACAATGTATTGGGGTCGCAGCTACGTGAGCTAGCATATATATTTATATTTCCAGTAGTTTCATGATTTTATTGATAAAAAAAACATTTCTTAGCCTAAGAATAATAAAACAGTAAAAAATAGAAAAAACATAAATACTAACAGTATTGCAACATGTAAAATACGATACTGCTATCAGCGTTTCGGACAAAGGCTCGTACCTACGTGAGATAGTGTCCAATCGTACAATGTATTGGGGTCGCACCTACGTGAGCTAGCATATATATATTAAAATTTCCAGTAGTTTCATGATTTTATTGATAAAAAAACGTATTTCTTAGCCTAAGAATAATAAAACAGTAAACAATAGTAAAACACATAAATACTAACAGTAGTGCAACATGTAAAATACGATACCGCTATCAGCGATTCGGACAAAGGCTCGTTCAGTCTAACTCACGTGTGCGCCGTTCACGTTGTGCTTATTAATACATTTTGCTTGTGATTTTTTACTCGCATATTTTAACCTTTGCAATGCCTCCCAAGCATCCTTCATCTTCTAAGGCTTCTTGTAGTGAGCCTAAGCGGCAAAGGAAAATGTTAACCATAACAGATAAGGCAAGTTTACCTATCACGTGCATGCTGTTATTTATAAAGTAAAGGGTAGTTTTTTTTACAGTGCAGGGAGGGTTTATACAGTAAACGTAAAAATAATTGTAAAATACCTATGTACATGAGTATGTCATATAAATTTACGCTTGCATTCTGTTATTTATGAAGTAAAGGGTGGTTTGTTAACAGTACAGGGAGGGTTTATACAGTTTATACGGTGTAAACGTAAAAATAAATTAAAATATCTGAAAATAAAATCATCCACTTTATCTGGCAACACTGGCTACCATGCACGTCCCAGTGTAAGCCTGTAGCGAACCGCATAATAGTGCATTAATTTGTTTACTGTACAGTAAATCTGTATATCTTTTATACTGTACACTATTTGCATGTTGATATAAAGAACTACAAGTCTTTCTGCTTTGTTATGTACTTATATGTTTTACTTATCTTTTATTTTTGGTATGGTGTGTCTATGGACGGTTGTGGAATGAGCTATGCCCTTTATCATTGTTTCCTATAGAAAATGACTCGTTTTTTCAAACGATTTTCCATTTACCCGTCACTTCTGAGAACCTATCTCCATGTTATTCTAAGAACTAGGTGTGTATATATATATATATATATATATATATATATATATATATATATATTATATATATATATATATATATATATATATATAGTGATGACCCCAGCCCACAAAATTGTTTTTTGACCCCAATCACGAAGAAAATCCAACCCACGAACACAGATGTGTTAGCGAGGTGACCACGCTTCCCGCTTGCCAGCTCTAGTTCTGCATTGGTGTCTTTCACCTTTCACCTTTCACCAAGATGCCTGGTAGACACTACTGTCTGTCAGCTGGCACTCCTCTTAGAAACCCTCTCCAGTCTTCTCGTTCTTCGTACCAGTTATTTTCTTCCACTTCCCGCAGAGACGTTCCTCTCCTTTCCAAAGCTGTCGCCACACCTTCCAGCCATCTTTTCCTTGGTCGGCCCACTGGCCTCTTCCCTTGCGGCTTCCAAATAAGGTACTTCTTTGGTTTTCTATGTTCTTCCATCCTCATTACATGTCCGTACCACCGCAGCTTGCTCTTTTCTATATCATCCAGCAGGGGTAGCACATTCACTTCATTCCTAATGTACTCATTTCTAATTTTGTCTGCAAAGTGTATTCCGTTTGTGATCTGTTTGTAGTTCTTGATTTATTTTTCACTGTTTTATCTTTCAGATAGCATTTATTATGGCTCCTAAGAAAGTTAAAACCGTTAGTGACAGTGGCGTCAAACACCCTAAATGCATAACAGTTGAAATGAAAAAATAAGTAATTTCTAAGCATGAAAATAGTGTTCATGTGTCTGATCTCGCCGAACAGTATAACATGGCGAAATTGACTATCTGTACTATTTTAAAGAATAAAGAGATCTTAAAAGCGGCAGACGTGGCTAAGGGAGTAAATATATTAACGAAGAAAAGGTCACAAAATAGAATAGGTTAGAAAATTTTTATTGCTGTGGATAAATGAAAAACAGCCGGTTGGAGATAGTATCAGTGAAGCCATAATATGCACTAAGGCTTTGCAAATCCACCAAGACTTAGTAGTGAGCTCTCCGATTTCTGATGGCGCTAAAGATGACGAATTTAAAGCCAGCAGAAGCTGGTTTAAACACTTTAGTCGACGAACTGGTATTCATAGCGTCATTAGACATGGAGAGGCAGCTAGTTCCGACTAAAAGGCAGGGGATTCTTACGTGATGGAATTTGCTAAATTTATTGAGAGTGAAGACTATATCCCTCCTCCTCCACCACCATCCTCGCATGCCAGCAACAATCATCCACAAAAGAAATACAATACTGTACCATGTTTTATTTTAGTGGAGTAGAATTCCTTTACAATATTAACGTAATTTTCCATTTACAGAGTATATTGCATATAACCTGTATTATATTTCACGTTTTTATTGATTTGAAAACTTTTAGACTGAATATTTGTTGTGACTAGGAATGGATTACCTCAATTTACATGCTTTTCAATGGGAAAAATAAATCCAACCCACGAACAAGTTTTAGGAATGGATTAAATTTGTGAGTTGGGGTCACCACTGTATATACAGTGGTGACCCCAACCGACGAACACAACTGTGTTGGCCAAGCCACCACGTGTCCCACTCGCCTGCTCTCAGTTCTGCATTGGTGCCTACGCTGTGTAGTTCGATCGTGATCTGATCGTAGATCTTGCTTTATTTTCCATCGTTTTACTCTCTATATAGCCCTTATTATGACTCCTAAGAAAGTTAAAAGTTAGTGATATTGGCATCAAACACCCTAGACGCATAACAGTGGAAACGAAGAAAGAAATAAATTCCAACCATGAAAATGGGGTTCATGTGTCTGATCTCGCCACGCAGTATAACACTGCGAAATCGACAATCTGTACTATTTTAAAGAATAAAGAGATCTTAAAGGCAGTTGATGTGGCTAAGGGAGTAAATATATTAACGAAGAAAAGGTCACAAAGTAGAAGGGGTTAGAAAATTTTTGTTCTTGTGGATAAATGAAAAACAACTGGTTGGAGATAATATTTGCAAATCCACCATGATTTAGTAGCGAACTCTCCGAGTTCTAGTGGCGCTAAAGTTGGCGAGTTTATAGCCAGCAGAAGCTGGTTTGAACACCTTCGTTGGTAAACTGGGATTCATAGCGTCATTAGACATGGAGAGGCGGCTAATTCCGACAAAAAAGCAGTGGATTCTTATGTGAAGGAATTTGCTAAACTTGCCAAAAATGAAGGTTATATCCCGCAACAAGTCCTTAATTTGATGAAACGGGATGAATTTTTTTTTATTGAAAAACTGAAATTGAAATAAAGAATAAAATTATCTTTAAAAGAAATAATTTAAATATTTGTTGCATTTAGTGATAATTACTTGATCAAAATTGTCTCTGGAGTTTCTTCTTTTGGAAGAAAACGCCCAAAGGAAGCTATATAACCAAAGAGGAGACATCACTGCCTGGCCACAAATCAATGAAAGACAGATTTATACTTTTATTATGCGCTAATGTCAGTGGGGACTGTAAGATCAGCCTCTTTTAGTTTATCACTCTGAAAATCTGCGTGCTAATAAGTGCAATAATGTGTTGAAGGCTAACCTTCCAGTAATGTGGAGGTCAAGTCCAAAGGCTTGAGTCAAGCGGATTTTATTCTTAAGAGTGGTTGATTGCAGTGTTTGCACCAGCAGTGAAAAAATATCTTGAGGAAAATGATTTGCCCCTTAAGTGTCTCCTCACAATGGATAATGCTCCTGCCCATACTCCAAGTGTGGAAGATCTCACAATACATTATGACTTCATTAAAGTAATATATCTGCCTCCAAACACCAATCCTATCCTCCAGCCCATGGACCAGCAGGAAATTTCTAATATTAAAATGTTGTATACGAGGGGTCGTTTTGCCAGGAGTTTCCAGGTCACCAATGACACCATTCGTGATTTCTGGAAAGACCACTTTAATGTCCTCACGGAAAAAGCATGGAAGGAGGTCTCATATCGTACATTGAACTCTGCCTGGAGGAAACTTTGGCCAGGTTGTGTTATGAAATTGTGGCCACAGGCAAAAGTTTGGGCTTGGAAGTCAATAAAGAGGATGTGGTGAAGGACCGCAAAGAACTTACCACCAAAGAATTAGTTGAGTTGCAATGTGAACAGGTGAAGATTCTCCAAGAGGAGCAGTCACCGGAGGAGGGGGATGAGAAGGAAAAGGTGTCCATTGAAGAATTTAAACAAATTTTTAGTAAGTGGAATGATGTGCAGGCTTTTATTGAGAATCATCACCCAGATAAAACTGTGGGCAATAGAGTAGTGAATATGGTAAATGACAATGCAAAGAATATTTTCAGAATAATATAACAAAGAAGAAAAAGACATATTTATCTGGATCATTTCCTTGTCCAAGTAGGGAGGGAAGCAGATTCCAAAAGAGAAAAGAGAGAAAACACCAGAAATAGACCTTGTATCGGAAGAGTTCCCTAATGTTTTTATGGAAGGGGGCTCCTCCTCCACCACCATCCATGTATGCCAGCACCAATCATCCTCAAAAGGTATATACAGTACTGTATTTCTATTATTCATGTAATTATCCTTTTACAGAGTATACTGCACATAACCTGTATTATATTCCATGTTTTTGATGACTTGAAAAATTTTTAAATGAATATTTGTTCTGACCTGGAATGGATTAGTTGGATTTACATGCATTTCCATGGGAAAATTAAATCCAACCCACGAACAATCCAAGAACACTTTATTAGAACAGATTAAGTTTGTGGGTTGAGGTCAACAATGTATATACTTTTATAAGGAAACCCATCAGAGAAACAAAACATAGAAAAAATAGCGCTATA
>JAXCGZ010002060.1:0-2500 GCA_037179515.1 Halocaridina rubra | reverse complement strand
GGCAATGAATAAGTAGGTATCTGAGTCAAGTGCAAACATACAGTACTCTTGATTATAATGATGATAATAATAATAATAATATAGTCTTAATAATTATAATAACAACAACAGTATTACTGAAAATGATGATAACAGTAAGTGATAATTATGAAACTAAAGTAGAATGAAGTATAAAAGTACACACAGTAATAACAAGTTTCATACAGTATAAATTTTTGGGTAAAAGCTACCATCATTACCATTTTTGTACTCCTTACAACAATAATAATTAGTTCTTAACTTGAAGCTCAAAGAAGGCGATATCAATTTACATATAGAATAGTTAATGTTAGGTGAAACTGCATTTACTCATTAAGTTTGATTAGTGTGTGAGCAGTAACTATTTGCCCAAAAGAAAACTATACAGTTTGCCTTTGAAAGCTGTAAATGAGGATGAATTTTTAAGATATTCTGGAATATTGTTCCAGAGTGTTGGCCCTCTAATAGTGATCATCCTAGAACCTGCATCAGTGTTTGTTCTCTGAATGAAGATCTCACTACTCTGTCTTGTGTTGGTTCCCCTTATATATGTGACTGATTTGAAATTAAATAACCAGTTAAGATAATGATGGTTCTAAATTTTGCATACAAAAACGTTAATAGCATAAGCGATCTTTTCAGCCCACACCCATCCAAGTTTTTTGGGAGCTTGTGGTCATATTTTGTTATTCCTCTCAGGGCAACTAGAGCTGCAAAATTTATAAGCTTTATTCTAGTTATTCGAGTCTAATCGGCAGATCCCCTTACAGCTGTTAATATAACTGAGGTCTAGGGATTGGATAACCTTTATTCGAGTGGTAGTTTTAATATTGTCTATGATACGTGATAAGTACATTAGAGTTCATGTTACCTCTTTCCAGACTTTATCTATATGGGAATCAAACATGTGGTTATCAAAGTGCATGTCTAGATTTTAGACAGTTTTGCTAGGTGTGATGACATTTCCACAAAAACTAACTGTCGTGTTTTCTGGAATTTGTGCTATGCGGTACCCTGTACTGATAAACATGAATTGTGTTTTACTTTCGTTAATTATAAGCCCAATTTCTAGAAAATAATTTTTACTTTTTGACAAGAGTGTTTTCTGGTCTTATGGTTAGCTCTGGAGGATTATTAATATCATCACTACAGTGTAACTGAGTATCATCTACATACTGTAAAACTAAGCAGTTGGGAAGCAAATTAGACAGATCATTTACGTAAATGGAGAAAAGGATACGACTAAGGACTGATCCCTGGGGAACACCAATGATATATATTTTTGAGTCGAGAAAATGTCAAGACGGATTGACTGTCTGCATCTTTAATATTACTCGTTCAGCAGTTGTGCAAATGTGCCAAAGTAAGAGAACAACCTAGTCGAGAAAGAAGCGACAATATCAGCGTGCTGATCGATGCAAACACACAAAAAGCCTAATAACTTCTTCATAAAGAATAAACAAATATGAAGCATTTGGATGAATGATGAATGCCTGCCAACAATATTGCTATTCTCAGTTTTAAAGGAACAAAACATATGAGATTTTAACATCAACAAACTTCAACAATGCCAGGAATAGGAACTCAGGTGAGCCATCAAAAGTGAAGGAGCATCAACTTTTGAAGCTAACAGATGCACAGTATATATATATATATATATATATATATATATATATATATATATATATATATATATATATATATATATATATATATATATATATATATATATATATATATATATATATATATATATATATATATATATATATATATATATATATATATATATTACAGAGAGAGAGAGAGTGTGTGTGTGTGTGTGTTTGTGGTATTCATTTCAGCACCAAGAGTTATTAGTCCTTTCCACTGATATGCATACATACTCATACACATCACTGCCATCTGAGGGTGACACAACAAAGGAAGAGAACAGGCTGAATAAACAGTCCAAGCATTGAGAGGGCATTCTGTTGGTGCAGTACACAGACATCACTCTACAGCAGCCAAAAGCTTCAGTATTTCCATGAATTGTGAGTATTAAACGACTGCAATGGCGCAAAATAGTATTACAGGAATGAAGCCATTGTACAATCACTAAGTAATCACTTGTTCATAAAAGTTAATAGATACCGGACAGTATCAAACAAACTTATAACTGTTGCATTAAGTTACAAGAGAGAGAGAGAGAGAGAGAGAGAGAGAGAGAGAGAGAGAGAGAGAGGAGAGAGAGAGAGAGAGAGAGAGAGAGAGAGAGAGAGAGAGAGAGAGAGAGAGAGAGAGAGAAGAGAGAGGAGAGAGAGAGAGGAGAGAGAGAGAGAGAGAGAGAGAGAGAGAGAGAGAGAGAGAGAGAGAGAGAGAGAGAGAGGAGAGAGAGAGAGAGAGAGAGGAGAGAGAGATTATTTTTATTTTATTTTATTAATTTATTGCGCCAAGGCGTCAGACATTACATGAGTTCATACAAATAATGCTTCAAATGGAT
>JAXCGZ010002059.1:117500-119088 GCA_037179515.1 Halocaridina rubra | reverse complement strand
CTATGCAGTATATTGAATAAGTGAATTAGCAACATGAAGATACTGCAGTCTTCGCCATTATTAGCATTTTTTTAAGTGTTCATAAAAGGTAACTGTGTCTAACTTAACTAATTAATGGTTTTGAGGCAATTATTACTGCCTAAATTAGACAGAAATTAGTGTGAAAGTCTACAAGACGTTTTGAGTCGAAAGCTTCTCGGAACGTTAAAAGGACAAGAAGAGATTATCTAAAGGGGGAAAGAAGCACTGTATATATATATATATATATATATATATATATATATATATATATATATATATATATATATATATATATATATATATGATATATATATATACATACATATATATATATATATATATATATATATATATATATATATATATATATTATATATATATATATATATATATATATATTTATTTATTTACATATATATATATATATATATATATATATATATATATATATATATATATATATATATATATATATATATATATATATATATATATATATATATATATATATATATATATATATATATATATATATATATATATATATATATATATATATATATATATATATATATATATATATATATAGATATATATATATATATATATATATATATATATATATATATATATATATATGTAATCTCAATTTACTGCTTCTTTCATTATAAAAAGTTCTATCAATACAGCAACTCTTCCTAGGCTTCATATTTAGCTTCGCTTTCTAAGAAGAGATAAATATTACTAAGCACAAATACAAAGTCCATACAATGAAGAGGCGAGGTTTCTTGCGAGTAGGCTATCTAATAATCACCACCAAGTGGGCGGCTGAGTTTCAGGGATGTGCCCTTTTAGTCGAAGTGACTTTTAATTTGGATGCCTCAAGACTACTGCTCTTCTCAGATAAACTATGTAAAACAACAAAGTAGGATGCAGCTGCTGTAGAGGTTGTTTTTTCTAAAGAACCCTGACACCCACCATTATTGGTTTATTCAATTCGAGATTATATAAGTAGCTGGAGTGACGTCTGTAGTGTCTTAGTCTCTGCCAACTCAGCATGCAAAATGAGGAGCTAATGTATATAACAGGTAACGTGTGGATTTCAACTCCTCCGTTATTTCAGGGCAGAGAATAGTGTGCGCATGTCTGTCCTTAATTTCTAGACCTATAAAACAGTTTATTTTTTCAAGTAACTTACTTGGTAAAAAAAAAAAAAAACAGTCCAAGCTATATATGTGTCAGAATAAGGAAGCCTATGATAATTTCTTTTATGATTCAATTGTAAACTTCAACATATTTTCATTTTCATATACTTACTTTAGCAATAACAGTTTAATAAACATGTCCTAGAGTTATGTGTCATAAAAAGCGTTAAGTGAGTGGCTCTAGAACTTAATTTCAAAACGATTATTTTTTCTTGAACAATTTCAACTGAAAAATTACCATTTTGGTTACATCAGATTGATCAAATTTTAAATTGTAATCTGAAATATTATATAACTTTAGACGCGTTTCGTAAATGTTTATCTTCAAAGCAAAATTCGGCAAAGGTGCTTATAATAACAGA